>JAWXCT010000132.1:123710-135467 GCA_034509035.1 Saxispiralis lemnorum
CCCCCGGACCCCTCCCTACACATCCCTTCCATGAAAAGCGAACGGGGTTGGTTCTGACTCACGCACTCCTCATTCCCTCCGGGATACTAGCCTCGACGTTCTTGATATCGCCCTTGCCATAGCCCGTCACGGTGCGCCTGTGCTTGGGCCGCGTCACGCCGGCGGGGCCGACGGGGCCTTGGAAGTCGGTTATTGGGGCGGAGGAGGAGGGGCGGCGCTCACGGGGGACGGGAGCCATGATGGGTTGGGGGAGGAGGGGTTGGTGTGTGGTCGTGGGGAGCGGGTTGAGGGGATGGGGGTGATGGGAGGTGCGGAAGAGGAAAGAGGAGGAGGGTAAGAGTGAGTGGAGGTAATGGAAGGTACAAAAGTGGCGCGAGGTGGGTACTTGCCCCCGGGCGTGCTGTAGGTACTCGAGGTCTGGCACCGCTGGCTGGCAGCTGCAGCTGTGGTGCAGCTCTGCGCCTGCCCGGGACGCCACCGCGTACGCCCGCATGCGAAGATCGAGACGCTGTCCCCAGCAACGAATTCCAGCTTCGACGAAGGAGCTCGCCTAATCAACCATTCAGCCCACTCCCGAGCTCAGAGAATCGTTCAGCCAACGCGAGCGCCCTTGCATTCTCTTCAGCTAGCGACGACATCCCACACCCCTTTGGCTTTGTGCCGCGAGCCCTCACGCCCCCCTCGCAGGAACGACTCAACGAACGAACACACGCGACGCAAGGTCAGCTCGGGCGAGACAGGTCGTCTCCCCAGATCCCTCCCGTCGGGCGTGCTTGGTAAAGCCCCCCACCTGCCCCAAGCGTGAGCTCGGGGCGGTTTTGCGTGCGAGCTGCATGTAAGTTGCGGAGCATTACAAGCGCTGAAGGTGCGGGGTGCAGAGCATCTAGACTGGGTACGACGGTACACCGTCCAGCCTTTACAGCGGAAGACGCCCAAAGCGAATGCATGCGGATGCGCGTTGGAGCCGCACGGGCTTCCATGCGGCGGCGAGAAGCGACGAGCATACTGTGGAAGCCGGCGCGACGAGAGTTTGTCGGGAGGACTGAGCTGAGGGCTGGTGGCAGCCAGATTGTGCGCTGTGAGGCGACTCGGTGAGGTACGGCCTGGCTGGATTGTTGACATCCATGTCATTATCCTGCCTCAGGCACGAACGCCTGACTCGCGCCCAGTCTTCAATCGCCGGTTCGTTGTGACGTCTTGCGGTCTACCACGTAGTGTGGAAAAGTCGACAATAGGTATGTTCAGCACTGAGTCGAGCCCTGCGTGTTCAAGTGTACATACCTGCAATTTGAGTATACAAGCTATGAGCATACTGTGCAGGAAATCATCCATGAACGAATGCAACGACATACGCCACCATTCTCCCCCCTCTGTCCCCGTGCCGCTACCACAGCATCTCCATCCCAACGCTCGCTCAAGCCCCATCTCTCATCTCACCCTTCTTCAACCCCTCCAGCAACTCTTTCAACTCCTTCACCTCCCCCCTCAATGCCTTAAGATCTAACTCCACCGACGGAACAACGACATTCGGCTTCGACTCATCGACCCGCTTCTGCCACCCCGACGCCTCCAGATCCATATCCCCGGCCAACTGCTCCCATTCCTCAATCGTATCGTCATCGCTCTCATTCCTTGACCGATTAAACTTGACCTTCCGCGCCGTGCGCGTCTCCAAAAACGCCGTCACAAACAGCAGCGGGGAGTAGATCACGCCCATCGTCACCTCGTTGATTTGCTCGTAGGTGTGTTTGGGCATCCACCACTCGAGCGGGATGATGAGGCAGCAGATTTCGACGAGGTTGAAGGGCGCGATGAAGACGTTTTCGTCCGGGGCGCGGACAAATTGGATCGTTTTGAGGGCGAAGAGGGCGAGATATTCGTCCGTGGCGTTGGAGTAGATGTCTTCGTACGCGCTGTTGTAGAGGGCGATGAGGACGTTGAGGAGGATGACGATGATGATGAAGTTGTAGATGTAGTCTGGGTGGCGGTCAGTGGAGTGTTTTGTTGTTTGAGAAAGTGATGAGGCTTACACAAGGTCAGGCCAAAGGGTGGCCCAAAGTTGTCCCAGGCGTCGAAGCTCGGGTCACCCATGATGGTGTTCAGCATTTGTGTGACGATTGTGCCAACTTCCGTCAGTTCTTGGTCGGTGGACTGATCCAAACCAGCGAAGGCCTGAAGGAAGCCCACCAAGACGACGAACAGAAGCGCAAAGAACGTGATCGACTCTTTCATCATGACCTGCAACACCACAAGCATAGCACCGAAGAACCGGAACCCGTCCAGGTAGAGAAGCATGCGCATCCAGAACATGGGCGCGGAAAAGGCCAAAAAGTTGTACGACAGTGTGTTCATGTGCATCCGCTCGTCACTGTCCATGTTATGGCCCAGCGCGATCATGCGCAAGATGAACGAGACTGTCAAGAGTGTGTACAAAGTCGAGTTGAAGATGTTCCAGAACCCGAGATAGTAGCGTCCGATCTTCCAGAATTTGCTGAATTCGTCGCATATGAAGCCGAGGGTGAAGATGTAGAGCATGCCTTCTACCGGATCGAGGTCCCCGGTCGGGTTTATCGCTGAGGTAGAGTATGTTGTCAGCTTGTCCGTCAATATGAAAGCATTAAAGCATTTCGAGGTCGAGCTTACTGTTGATTGCGCCTGTATACAGTGCAAGAAAGATGAACGATATCCCCACCTGCAGAGCATTCTGGTACTGAGGAACACGCATCCTGTCTGGCTTGAAGTGATCCCAGTAGTTCGTCGACACTTTCAACTTGTAGTCCACAAACCTCGAAGGATCATTCTCATCCTGCACCAGCCATCCGCGCCACAAATAGCTGACGCATTTCTGATACCCCGAGGAGCCAATGACAGTGAGCGCATGCAGATCGACCGCCTTCTCGATAACATTGCTCGGCTTCGTGTCCTGGCCATCGACCAGGATGCTGTAGCGCTTGAGCAGGATGTCCTGCATGAGGTAGTCCACGTCCTCTTCCTCCTCGATTAGCACCTTAGCCAGCTTCTCGGCCGCCGTTGCGCGGAGGTGGTGCAGGTCGGCATCCCAGAGCTCCAGCTTTGCTTGTTGTGTGAACCAGTGCTTCACGACGAGCAGACAGTACACCACGCAGGTCGCGTAATCGTCATTGGAGCCCGCGACTTTGCCGGCGGATTTCGCCGTCTTGACGACGTCGTTGGTGATGACATTGCTGTGGGGTCCAGTTATACGCTCCTCGGGGAGCTCGCAGGGTACGACTTGCTCGAGCTGGTACTTGAGGCGGAGGGCGGTGTAGGTGACCTCGCGGGCTGGAATGGCCGAGGGTATGAGGACCTCGCCGCCACTGGGAAGCAGCGCTTGAACCTGCTCGCGAAGGTGAGGGTGGTCGCGTTCGCTGGTGGAGAAGAAGCTGTCGAGTGTCAGTGAAAATTGCTCAAACGCGACTATCACGAGACGTACTTTGACCAGCGCGCCATTGCTGAACTCGGAGAGCTTCTCACAGCTCAACGGAAATTGAATGCGAGGCTTTCAACAAATTGAAGCTGCCAGAGCCCGACCAAGGTGCCTGCTGGGAAGTCTAGGTAAAAGTTGAGGTCAAAGATTCCACACAAGTGGGAGTGCGAGGAGGACGAGAAAGCAGGAAAAACAGGAAAGTGATGATGGTCGCGCAAAGACCGCCATCACAGCCACAACTTTATCGGTTTTATCAGTCCGCGGCGTGATCGACGTGGGGCGAGCTCCGTGCGCGAGCTCAGCGGATGCGTCCGGCGCGGCCCGCCAATGTTGCTCCGGCAGAAACGCTGTTTAGCCGATGACGTCCCATGTCAACAATGAAGTTCACATTTCCTCACCACGCAGCAATCGACGTCCGCACGTAACCCCCCAGCACCGGAGTACGCCGCAGCCTCACACATTCGCAAAAACACTCACAACGCGCTTCAAAACCTTCATAAGCACACAGCAGCGTACCTCACGCCCGCAACCATGGTCCTCTTCGACGAAGACCCCGTAGAGTGCGCACACGCCCTCTCCCCCATCCCGACCACCCATTGCTAACCCCCTCCACACCAGACTCATCCGCGAAACCACCTCCCAATTCAAAATCCACCCCGATCGCGACTGCCTGACCCGCGTAAACACCTCTCTCACCTCCCTCTCCGCCTCCCGCCACAACCGCCTCTCCACCCAACAGTTCTCCCTCAAAGCCCTCTCGCGCCGCCTGAACAACCTCGAGGAAGGCCGGAGGAGGATGCGACGGTGTGAGTTGCGGCTTTCCTTCGGAATGGTTGGAATGGAATCAGATTGGGAGCGCCATTTGGGATCGCGTGAGGCCTTCTGCTGGATAGCCCCAGACCGGTCATTGTTGGCGACGACAGGAAAGAGATCCTCGCAATGGCGTGCACATGCTGACCAACGTCTTCACAGGCTCAAACTCCAGATCTACCGCTCCCTCGGCATCTCCGCGAACGCGGACCCATCAACAGGGGAGTACAACCGCGCCGTGGTGCGACGCTCGGCCAACGCGGAAGACGGCGGGAGCGGAAAGGGCGACGTCAACATCGTGAATCTGGACGGGAACTTGGGGCGCGGCTACTACACGAAGATGATCTGGGAGTCGTTGTGAGCAGTGGGAGGAGGTGATTGCTTTTGTTGATACCCGAGAGCTCTTTCGTAGTCTTGAATGGCATGCGTATGCATGATACTTGTCCCATGCTGCGTGAAAGGGGAGTGCCTGGGTTTTACTGCGGGGTCGAGGCAGCTATGCATAGGAGAAACCGTAAGTGGGTGAGGAAAATGCCAGGTCGCCCGCAGAATACAACGACCGCTCGACCGATGAGCGATGGGCGATGCGTGGACCACTCGACGGGTCAGCTAACAGCTGCTCAACGGGTCAGAAAGACGTCGGTCGACTGGACAAGCAGCAGCCACAAAACAGCAAACACAGAGAGGATCGCTCCCAGGCAATGCGCGAGGTGGGAGAACGGAGACAATCATGAGCACCATCCGAGTGATGGGGTACGCTTGGACTTCCCTGGGTGAGACAATTTTTCAAGCATGCAGACCTGAGATTTCGAGCTACAAATTCTCTGTCCCATACTGCGTAAAGGTCCTCTTCACCGCTCTTCATCTTGAAGCCTTTTGGGAGCATGTCCTACAAATCTCGCACTTTTAAGAGTGCACAAAGTATGCACAAGTGGGCCTTTCGAACTGGTACGTTGTACTCGTTCTCAAGCGTTTCAGCTTCTTAGCGAGTCTCGTTGGTGTGGCAATGGCGATGACTTCTTTGGGTGGGCTAGTCAGCAGGCGTCTAAGTCTCGTTGCTGTACAGCCGAGCTCTTCGACAACCTTGATGCCTATACTTATCACGTTCTGAGGTTGCTAGACATTAAGAGGCTGCGAATCTCGATCTCGAGGACGGAGCTGAAGCGATCGCTAAAGGCCGTGGCAAACGGCTATAGTAGGAGGCCGGTTGTAGCAGAGACCGACAGCCTCGGCAAGCCGCTCACAGTGCTGGTAGAAGACCTCCACGGTGATGTTTGCGTCGCATGTCTCGTTGAATGGTCCAGCGACAATAAAGTCCTCGCCACAGCGCAAAGCGATAACCTTTGCGTCCAGCTTTTGGAACGGGCTTCCCCGGCTCAGCGCCGGGAACAAATGCGGCGGAGATTCGGATGTATCGGCCATGCTTGCGTGAGTCCGAGCCCTAGACTTTCTCTTGCTTTGTTGCTGCTCAGGTCTGGGAGTCGCCTAGAAATCTCGACGAACTTGGTGAGCATACTTTTACCTTTAATTTACAAGAAGGCACAATCTCGATACAAGTGGACGCTTGAGCCAGGTATGAACGTACCGTACGCTGTGCTTCGATTGGCGGGTGAGCGAGGGAGGTAATGGTTCCGGTTACTCCACCAGGGTCGCGGCTTCGAGCCAGGGCTTGCTTGAGAATGCCTTGCTTGCACAAGGGGGCTGGAGGTTGAAGAGCAATGGTGAAGGTGGCTGATCGAAGCAGTCGAAATGGTTGTCGAAGGAGGGAATCAAATCGACCAGAAATTGCTCAGGGAGGGCTCAATATGTTAGCCCGCAGGAAAGATCACGCCGGCCAGATTTCCAGATTTCTTAGCCATCAGATCTTGCCTGAGTTTGGTACGGCGTCGCCGCCGTTGGTGAGATAAGTGCCTGCGGAGGGAAGTGAAGGGGTGGAAGTGGGCAGTGAGCAGGAGAGTGAGGAAAGCAACAAGGCATCGGGTCTACGGAGTTCTCGTAAGGATACGTCTTTCGAAGGAGTAAAGGAGCAAGGTGGCAGACAAGGAGTCAGGGATATACGCGACGTCCACTCAATTCGGAGCGGAGCATAATAGCATCAAGGAGAGCGTGACAGAAAGAGGAGGATCACCTACCAACCCGTTACCTACCTTCGGTTCTTCGACAAGCCGTCCCAACGACCCTGGACCTACCTCGACCCTACTTCACCCACCTTGCTCGTTCCTAGCCCAAGCCGTCCTGCAGCGCCGCTAGCGCCCCTCAAATCCACGGAACCTCACCTCACCTCACCTCACCCCCTCCCCTCTTCCCCCTAAACTCGACCACCGCCCCAAGAATCCTAGACCGCACACTCAACAAGCCGACAACCACCGGCATCCATACGGCACACCTACGGAGCCGCTCCCCCTTCCGCACCAAGCCCGCCATCACATCAACCCCAACCCTTATCGACATGCAATCCCGCCAGCCCCATCATCTCCACGCCCCAAATCAATCATACCCAAAACCCAACCCGCGCCAAACCCCCAGTCCCTATCCAGAAACGCCGCGTCGGCCGCTGAAAAGCCCCCCCTTCTCTCTACCCGGGCCGCGCGCCCAGCTAGCTGTAACAAATTAGCGATTATATATTCACCCGTTCTCCCTCTTCAAAAAGCCCCGCCACGTGCGTGAAATCATCTATACACCTGAATTCCCTTAAAACCAGAGACAAAGTACGAGGACCGAGACCGCCCCTCCCTCCCGCACCTTCTCACCCCCCTTTGTCCCTCCTCTCGGCGAAGAGGTTGTGTGAGAGGGGGGAGGCTGAGGCGTGTATCAGGAAGAGCCAGGCGGCGAGGGCGTTGACGAGGTGGTGCAAGCGGTAGGCGTAGGAGACGCCGCTGAGGGCAGCGTAGAGGGCGACGGCGAAGATGAGGATGTTGGTTAGGTGACGAGTTCTGTCAGGGGCTATGTTAGTGGAGGAAGGAAGGAAGGGGGGAGAGGGTGTTGATCTTGGGGAAGGGGGAAGCACCGGCTTGTTACTCGCGGCACCATGTTCCCCGTGCTCTGAGTCTCGACCAGCAGGATCAGTGGGAGCACGGCAAGGAGGTTGTGGTGCGTGCTGAAGGCGCTGAGCCAGTGAACGGCGAGGTTGTTGATCCAGACTGTGAGCACTGGCATATTGATGGGCAGAATCCAGAGCATGAGGACGAGCATAGAGTGGACGTAGTTGTAGAAGTTGTACGCCGCCCCGGTCGGGTATGTGCGGGCGGTGTGCAGGGCGCGCACGCAGGTGGCGATCTGCACGATGCAGAGTACTAGGTACGCGAACTGGTAGGGGATGACGGTGGCGACGAGGAGGAGGAGGAGGCCTGTAGATAGGAAGCGTTGTTGGGGGGAGGTGGTGGAGAACGGGGTGGGGACGGCGTCGAGGCGGAGAAGCCAGGTGCGTATGCGGGAGTAGGTCCAGGCGAAGATGTGCGCGAGGATAAGGACGCCGTAGTTGACGGCGATGCAGATACCGACGCTAATGAGGCCGAAGAGCGGGACGAGGAACCAGAAGAAGGGGTCTGAGGTGCCGAGCATGAAGTCGTTGACAGTGAAGTCGACAGAGTTGTCTGGGGTCGTACTCGGACTGCCGAGCCAGTCACGAGTCCAACGACCGTGAGCCGCTTTTGATAAAGCGACGGAGAGAAATGTGAGCGCGGTGAAGATGAGGGGCAATGAAGTGCGCAGAGAGCAATCCATGCTTTGCGAGAAGCTCATGAAGACGCCAGTTGCGTCGTAGACTTTGAACTGCTTGCGGAGCACAATGGCGACGACCAGCACCGGAAAAGCGGCGAAGATCGTCCGGTAACGCATGACCAGCTTTCCAGCACTTCCAAGCAAGTCAACTTTGAGCGTGACATCAACGTTGGAGTTGCATGAAGGATCGGTCCAAAGCTGTAGAGACAGCCCTTCACTTGCACCGCCACCGCTCAAAGGGGGCGGCATGTATGGCGATATGCCATGAACGTTGATGTTCCCGCCCTTCGTATTCACAAAGTATTTGGACTCGTACGGCTCCTGAATGTACTGACGCATTAGTGGCGCAAAGACCTCTCCAGCTGGTCCACAAGAGCGCCGGTGAATGCCAAGCTCGTAAGCAAAGAGCGTCGAGTGCACCTCGGGAATTTTCATCTCCACCATCATTGGGCGAGAAGCCGGGAGCGTGAGCTGCAGACCGTTCATCAACAGCTGGTGGTGGCCTTTGCTGACCAAGATCGATGACACGGCGGGATCGGAAAACTCGGCGATCAGCCAACCTGGGGAGACAATAGAAGGCCTCTCAATGATAGCGATAAATTGCGTGTCGGCTAGATCTTCCAAGTCGTATTGTAGATACGAAAAGGGTTTTGCATCGTCGAAAGCATTCACCGACTCGTTGGTGGAGGCCGGTAAGAGCGAAGCATCGTCCGCGGCATTGGTACATGCCAGTCTCGTAGATCCCGACGACCGCCCGGTCACATCCAGGTTCTTAGCGAAGGAAAAGACTGACCCGCCCGACGGCGGCTGCGCCGCCGTACATAGAAGGATTGCTAGAGTACCATTCTCGTCTCCAGATTCCAGATTCAGGTTTGTCATGAGAGTGAATTTGCTGCCTTTAGCTCGAGGCTCTGCCGGAACAGACATGATGTGAGTCTTAGTCGTGGTACCAGCACCGAGTTCACGCAGATTGAGCCTTTTGCCCGGGGCCACCATGTTCATTGATTTGTTTTCAAGCGTCAGTGGAGTCGTGAAATCTAAAAGTCATCAGTACGAAGCCACGTGAAATGGAAAAAGCGTCTCGCCTACCTTGCTTCGTCGCCGTCTTCTCAACGACCGATTCCATACCGGTCAACAATCTCTTGCGCAGCGCAACAATGCGCTCCGGCTGTACACGCGTCTGTGAAGATCTTCTAGCATCAACTACGTCGAAAACTGCTCTGACCAGAGATTTGCGGAACTGATTGCACCACATGATGGCCAGGTGGTCCATTCCTGTCCAGACGCTCGGTATGCTCGAGGTGAAGACGGTGAAGCCATGCGTATCCGGCACGAGCGATGTCAAGCTCGAGTATTCGGATGCGATCATGGTGTCGAGTCCTCCGCCGGCCACTGATACCAATGTGACATCTGAAAGCGGGTTCTTGTCCGCCGTCGGCGCAGAGTAGGATTGCCGCCAGAAGGTATTGACATCGTTATACGCCGCGACCATGTCGGCGTCGAAGGAGATCGGCGCTCGCGCATGTGGTGCAGATAATGTGATGATTGTGTTAATGGAGTCCGCCTGATAATTTGACATGCGCAGCATAGTCCTGGCGACCACGCCACCCATCGAATGGCCAACAATGATGACAGACTTCGGATCCGGCAAGCCGGGCTCCCGCAGCGAGCGATTGGGGTTGTGATACAACGCCAAAATGTACGCGATAGCTTCGTTCAGATACTCCGCCTGATCCAACAGCGTCTGGCCGTGGAACGCCGTCAACTCCTCGTTGAAATCCACGGTAAAGAAATCCAAGGGGCGCTTGCCCTCCGCTATCGCCTTCTCGTCCTGTCGTAACACATCGTGGAAATGGTGGGCAGCTTCGGCGGCTATGGGACGCATTTGCTTATAGCTCCCAGCGTTGCCCGGTATGAAGAGGACGGGCACACCATTGACGCGCGTATCGAGATCCACCCCGCCTTCGCGATAGAGGTAGAGCGAGTATTTGCTCGCGAAGCGCGTGTGCTCGGTGTCGAAGTCAGAGAAGCGCGCAAATGAGGGCATCATGTAGGACATGCCGCAGCCCTTCAGGTCGAGCTGCAGATTCAGGAATGACTGGATCATCCCAAGTAGCAGCAGGATCGAGCACACGCTCGTCGCCAACGTCAAGGGGGAGCATCTCCACGGTTTTCGCATATCCGCCGAGCCCTGTCGCCCAATGCCAGGCGCAATATCCGCCCCATTCTTCCGCCTTGACGACGTATCCAGCGCGCTCTTCTCCAGCACCGGCTCCGCCATGGTATTCTGTGCCCAATCGCCGCGCGACTCCTGCTGCGTGCGCGTGCGCCCCATGTCGCGACTTGTCTTGCGCCCGTGTGTCTTCAGCGATTGCTTGCGGCCTGCGGCGGCCATGTCGCTACTCTTGTCGCCGGAGTCGCTGGTGCGCGCGGGCTCAGGCCGGGAGCCGTCCTCATCTTCGCCCGATGCGGAGGGCCGTCTTCTCATTGAGCGCGAGGCAGGAAGGTGCGGGCATACGGGAAGTAGCGACAGTCGGGGAGGGGGGGGGCCGACAGGCAGGCGGAAGAGGAGGAGAGAGAATGGAGGAGGGATGCGGGTCTCGGGTAGGGACCGAGGGGGATGGAAGCCGGGTCGGCGAGCGGGCTCGACCGTGCAAGTTGATAGAAGGCGAGATAAACTTGGGGCCCACGCGCCTGGCGGGTGCACAGGGTGCGCACTTGCGTGGAGCTTCTGCCGCGCCAACCCACCATCTCTACACTTGCCGGGTTCAGCACGTTGTCATGCCATGTCATGACCGCATTCTTCACGTGAGACTGCGCCGGCTATTCCTTGCCTCACTTCGGACGACTTCCAAATACACTTTCGACCACAGTGTTCGTACTGTATCATTCACCACGTGCATTGCCCATCGGCCTCTCCACCCTTTCTCCGCACATCCGCCTTCACCGAAATTGCCCCCCCAGTCAAGATCGCCCGCTCGGCTGTCGCCAGCTCCAGCCTCTTCAGTCTACGCGCACTACTGCGCGCCAGCGTCTACCTTTCGCGCGCGTGGAGTTCTCGACCGGCGCCATCCTCCAACCTCCTCCGTCGAACAGGTACAAACAACACTACCTCAACCGCTCAACCTCCTCCCTCCAGCCACGCGTCCGTCCTGCATTAGCCTGCCAAGGTACACTATACTTGCACGCGATTCAAACACATCCGCTGCATCTTTTGCCGATGTAGAAGCAGTGGAGTTTTACATGGTAAAAGCTGTACCTGTACTCCTGCACGTTCCTTTCGCTTCGTGTCGAACCGCCAGCGGCTGAAAAGTGTAGGTCGTCCGTTATTGTGTCACTTTCGCGCATGTGTTTTGGGCCTCCTTCCGGATTGGGCCGGATTTGATCGTTTTGGTGGGAGGGATCGAAGATTGAAGATGTTTGAACACCTATGAACACCAGGTAGACTGGAGGAAAGTGCCGTGGCATGATATGATGACCCGATCGACATGGCTTTCATTTTCTCTTCAATTGACGATTCGCCTTATTCACAGATGTCTCCAATATCGAAGCACTGGACTCGACCTTTGCTTTGCAGTAGCTGAAATCCTGGTCCAGGCTCACTTGCGATCATGCAAAGCCCTCTCAAGCACACCACAAAAACTCACGAACAGCATATTGTCCATCCCCTGCAACCACCTCATTTCCACCTCCTCATCCCGGCAAGTGATCTTGACCGCCAACGCAACCTCCCTTTCACCCTTTGCACCCCTCCCTTCCCCCTCCCTCGCCCTCCTCCTCCT
>JAWXCT010001323.1:0-11838 GCA_034509035.1 Saxispiralis lemnorum
CTCCACTCCAGCCCCTCCTCCACAAACTCCATCGCCCCCTCATCCAAACACCCGGTCCCCTGCACAAACTCAAAGAACCTCTCCTGCCCATACCGCGAAAACCCCTCTTCCCACCCCATACTCTGCACCCTGCGGCGACAAATCTCCACCACCCAGCGGATGCGCTCCAGCTCCCCGCGCTCCCACAGCGCCTGCACCGCCGCCCGCAGTGCGACCCAGCCGAACCGCTTGCCCTCCCGGTACGCGCGCTCGAGGAACTGCAGCATGGGCTGTGTGCTGCCGACGTGCGCGTGGTGCGCGGCGTGGCCCTCGATCATGCGGTCGTAGAAGACCGGGTCGAGGGGCGCGCCGTAGCCCGAGCGGGCGGACTGGATCTGGTCCCAGAGGGCCTCGACGGCGGGGAGGTCGGGCGGGGATTGCTGGAAGTAGGACGTGAGGAGGATGGTGTAAATGTGGGGGGAGGGGAGGAGGTTCTGCGCGTGCATGTGGGCGAGGACGGCGGCGGCGGCGGGAGCGTTGCGGTGGGTTTGGAGGAGGTGGTGCAGGATCGTGCCGTAGGCTTGGGAATTGATGCCGGTGATTTTGGGGGAGTCGGGGGAGGCGCCGTCCGGGCGAGTGGGGACGCTGTGGAGGAAGTCCATGAGTTTAGTGGTTTGTTCGTCGGGGGTGAGGTTTTCGAGGAAGCCTGAGTGGATCATGCCTGTGATGAGGACGGTCCAGAATTGGGGGCTTTTTTCGATGCTGTGCGTTTCCATGTACTCGAGAACCTTGAGGGATTCTTCGTTGCGGCCGTGGCGCATCGCGACATTGATGAGGACCGTGCAGGAGGTGACGTCGAGGGGGATTTTGAAGGTCTGGCCCCAGACCAAGATGCGGCGGATTTGCGAGTCATCGGCGCGTGAGAAACCCGAGAGAGCAGAATTGAGAGAGCTGGTGTTGGGGCGTGGGACCTCGCCAATGTCCCCCGGGTACTCTTCGACCAGTTCTGACACCGGGACATTGGCTGCGCTCTTGCGGCGGCCGTTGACAATGGGGATGTTTTGGATGGGGATCTTGGAAAGCTTGGTGGCGTATTGCCTCCGCGCTGCCTCGACCCAGTCGCGCGACATTTCGGTCATTGCGCGCAGAGCTGCATCGCGCTCGTGGCGTTTCAACAGACCGTACAATCGGATCGACCATGCCGTATGGTCCGGCTGGATGCCGGTGGCTCTCATCTTTGACCAGAACTGCTCCACCGCGACGACATCTTTGTTCTGGACCGCGCCCTGCATCATCACGCAAAACGTCTTGCAGGTCGGCTGAAGCCCATCGTCAAGCATCATCTGCCAGACCTCGACGGCGTCGCTGGGGGAATGCATGCCAAGATATGAATACATCATGTGTTCGTACAAACTGTGCGGTAGCTTTTGCTCGGGGTTGGCCTCGCGGAAGCGATTCACATCTGCTCGGACATGATGTATCTTGGACAGGTTCGTGTACTCGCGGGCGCGCATGAGTCGTTTGGTACAGAGATATACGAATCGCTCCCGATCCTGCCTATTGTGAGCCCTTCCCTGCGCGAGCATATCTGCAGATGTCTCATCTTCCTCCCCCACAACCGGCTGCTTTTCACGTTTTATGAATTTGAACCGTCCAAGCAGTGCTGCATGATATTCGCAAGAGTTTTCATCTTCGGAATTCTCGATCAGCTGAGTCAACGAGGGAGGCACCTCCACGTCACCCATGGTTTGCAAGATGGCATCCAACAACTCTGCTAAAGGCCGCAGTTCCTCTAGTACGTCCGCATAGCCTCCCTCCGAGCGAAGGCTTCTGAACAAATCCAGGGTGAGAAATGCAGGAGAGGCAAAGTCACTCATCAGCGGATTCTTAACTGGCTTAGCAGGCGTTGGAACGATCATGTTCAAAGCCTGTTGTAGGCTGTGCCTCAACCACGGCGTCTTCATCTGTCGTTCTTGAAGCTGCGCTGTGAACATTGAGGCCTCGGGTAGTGTCCAGGTCGCTGGCCACTGTGCCAGCAAAAGGTCCTCGGCGGAGGCTGGGTTCTGACGCCTGTCCTCGTTCGCTATCGTGAAACGCCACACACTTGCGAGCTCGATCATCCCGCGAGAGATTTCCGATTGAGCCTTGGGTCGCCTCGATCGGAAAGTGGCGAGGGAGCTAGACACGGCCCAGACTATTTTCCGAAAAAGATTGTACTGAGATTGGGGCAAAACACAAATTGCGAGCCTTAATGCTACTGCGGGACTCGGCGTATTCCACGTTTGCTCGAGTTGGCTTTCTTGCCCGCCGGCAACGAGGTTTTGCATCCATCTGTTTGAGCATCGTATCGCCCAGGCCGAAATGACTCCGTTAGGGATCCGCTGCGATGCCCCAATCTTCACCAGCTCAGACCTCTGCCCTTTGCATTCCCGAACTGCGTTCTGTAAAGCCTCCCAAACCTCGCTATCGTAATCTTCGCGATTTAGCACGCTTGCGGCCGGGCGGCTCAAAAGCTTGCAAGCATTCTCCAACGCCGGAGGAAGCTCTTCTTCCGGGGGGTTGGGAGGATGGGTCGGCAGGTCTAGGTGACGGAGTAGATCTTCTGGCTGGAGGGCCGCCCGGCGAGAGTATCTGCCCTCTCCAGGCTTCGGAGGCTCGTTTGCAGGAGGCGTATGTCTTGGGGATGGGCGCGGGCCTCTGAACTCGTTTCGCGAACCCGGTGGTCGTGGAGGCCTCTCTTGCGAGAATCGATTGCGAGTGGCAGTCCTGGAGTACCATCTTTGATGCTGCAGCGCTCGAATCTGCAGCTGCAGCCTAGAGCGACAGCTGAGGCAGATGTACGAGTGGCTCATCGCTCGGGCGCAGTAGGAGAGCAGGGCAGAGATGTTGAAGGCGTAGAAGAGACGGCTTGATCGCGTTGTCCGCCTGGCTGCGTTTGATGGCCCGTGCGAGCAGATTGTGCACAACTCCACAAGCGGCTATGCCTCGCGTCCTCTTTCTCTTCGTCGATTTTACCGCCCAATGAATCGACCTTTCTCTGGCAGCCCTTCACTCAACGCTTGAGCGGGTGCACAGCCCTCCTTCAATGTGCGACTGTTCTCACTGGCCTTTCTTATCGCCATGAGGCGGCGCATTCTCTCCTCCTCTGAACGATAGAGAACCTTACTCTCTTCCTCACGGCGTCTCCGAGCGACGGTATTGGACTTCGTTGAACGAGACCAGACCGGATTCTGAGACGAGTCATCGGCACCAACCAAGTTCCAGCCGAAGAGGCGACAGAGAATTGATGCGCATGAGATATCGCTGAGAGACGATGCCTCAAGATTTCTTGCCAACTAGTTTCAAATGATCAATGCCCAGAGACGAGAAGCTTCTCCGAGGCAGTCGGTCGTCTCAAACGTGGTTCCAGCACGTCCCTTGAAGCGTACACGATTCCTTCCAGCAAAAAACCGGGCTTCCTCGACATAGCTACAAGGACTGCTCGTGGTAATCAAACTCGGCAAAGATCAGTTATGGAGAAGTACGATCGAGCCGAGCAGCCATCCCGTTTCTGGGAGAGCAGTAGATGTCTGTCCTTGCTATGGGTTGCGTACGAAATCGAAAGAATGCAGCCAGTAGCCCGGCAACGACAGACGCCGGTAGGACGCAAAGAGACCCCTATTGCGGCTGCAGAGCGTGAGTTCTTGGAGCTGTCCGACGTTCCCGTGGTACGGGTAAGAGATCTTCGGAAGAGAGCTCGCATTTATTTGAATATTGCAACGCAAACCAATGGCTTAGGTGTGCTCTTTATGCTTGGGACACAATCTAGAGATTTGTACGTGAACTCAGTCCATGAGGTTGAACTTGTCTAGCTGACAAAGATTCAAATAGG
This sequence comes from Saxispiralis lemnorum, assembly GCA_034509035.1. NCBI lineage: Eukaryota > Fungi > Ascomycota > Dothideomycetes > Mycosphaerellales > Aeminiaceae > Saxispiralis > Saxispiralis lemnorum. The sequence continues at coordinate 3,851 of JAWXCT010001323.1, forward strand.
AGAATAGAATCACTGACATGGCTGTGCCACTGATTTGGGAATTCTGTAAGGAGCGGTAAGAATGCGTAATGCGCACGGCAAAGACCTTTCAACCTGTTGCGTGCAACATGCTCAAAAGGCAGTTCACGCATGACGATATCGACCCTGCTGAACTTTACCAAGGCGGCCATCTCATCTGTCAACATTTTACACAGCAGCCGATAGTGGGTGTGCGTCAACGCCAAAGCACCACCCTGGAGGCTTTGGCTGCCGTTGCAGCCGATGAAACGCGAGCTGAGGGTATGGCTAAGGGATGCCATGACAGCGCAGTATTGCCCAACACACGGAGAGATCCCGCCACTGCCTCGAATTCACGGATCGAAAGATTCTCTACTCCGGAGCATACCTCACAGTCGCGCCGCAACAGCGAAGTCGTAGCACCTGTGGCACCAGCACCAGCACCAGCACCAGCACCAGCACGTTCGGCCTTCGCAGAGCAAGTTAGCTGATCCATTTTCCAACAGCGTATCGAAAATCATGAGCTACACGATGTATCGGTGGAGGGTGGAAGTTTATCGACAGGTCGAGAGGCGGTGACTAATGCATGCCCCTAGAAATCTGCGCTTCAAGACTAGCTAACAGAGGATCTGGATGACTTTCTGCGTGAATGGAATGCATCTCATAATACCTCCTTAACGCTATAACGCAGATTGATATCCTCTCTTTGCAAATGCAGCTTTTCACGAAGGCTGAACGAGTTGCCGAAGCTCTTCTCTCCACCTGTTGCAAGAGCTAGCAACCAACGTCCATCGGCAACCTATATAAGTGATCCTTCCTCAAAATTTGTACACCAAAGAAGAATTACTCCCTTCCCCCAAAGCAGCTGACTGTTCGCGTGCCCTAACGGAAAGTCCTATATACCTCAAAAGCATGTTTCTTCAAACCATGATGTTTGCGCACACTACCGTGAATTTCTATTAACAGCTTAAGAACATCTGCGTAGTCGTTCGTCGAATGAAAAATGCGCCTTGTCCTGCTATATAGAGTCTATATCCTTCTGTAGTCTTGCTCTCGTCGCGCTCCTTGCATATTGGGCAATTTAGTTGAGATCATTAGCAGCTTTGCAGGAATCGTGAAGGTTCAACGCCAGTATGCCCACCAGACACCACATTGAGCAGCCAGAATCGTTCATAGTATGGCGCTGAAGCTATCTTGTTGCTTGGGGTTGGTAATGAGAAACGCAGTAAGAGTTGCATGAACCAGAGTAGCGGATGCCGAAAATTTTGAACGTAGCATACTCCGCGCTGCTTGTGTTGCTTGTAGATCGCTTTTTTCGCCTGCCTCACTCAGCGACGTGTAGCAGTCGGCCACACTTGTCAAGCTTTGTGCAGCTCCACCACAGCTACTAGGGAAGAAGCCATGCCTTCGTTATCCGCTTTGCGCCAAACATTTACTGCTCCATGTCAAGATCACATCAGCGCCCGTGTGTGTCCACCGAACACCAAGCTCAAACTGATGACGGCCCATACCCCCTTTCCAGAAGCTACTGGCTGTTTTACAAGAATGAGTCGGTCGATTCGCATCCATGAGCCAGCACAAGCTCCGTTCGCAAGCCGGATTTCCAAGCAGATATAAAGGTTCGGTACTTACGACTATTGCCAAACACACCCACCACAACCTCAAAGACAATTAAGTACCTCGGTCTCGAAGATGTCGCAATCTCAGAGTCAAAGCCACACGATTCAGGTTCAGCAAAATGCGGTTCGAATCGCTTTTTGGCCACCACATGGCACTACACGTGTCCTTGCAACATCCGGCCTGAATGGTTGCACTGGTCTCGGCATTATATCTCCGCAGGCTGGCATTCTCGCGCATATTGCTCCTTTGGCAGAAGGGCAATCTACTCCATGCAGTGATGACGATCCAGGCAGACGCAATCTGATCACACTCGTCCAAGCAGTCGTAGACTTGTACAACCGCCACCGAGCGTACTTCCCCGTGGCCCAGAGTTATATTGTGGTTGCGATGTATGGTGAGTCTACAGCTCTGCCAGACCACCGGCGCACCATCCAAGCTCTTCTACAACGTCTGAGGCTTTCAAGCGTAATCAAAAGGTATAACGTCCTCAATCCTGGAACACCCCGATCACCTGGAGAAACATCGATCGCAATTGTGTCAGACGGCTTAGGGAGGATGCCTACCGTCTATGTCAATGGGGAGGTCCTCGAGAGATGACGCCTCTACTGTCAGCACCGGGACTTGGAGTTACAAACATCAAACACTGTTTGGAAAGTGAGGCCTTGCAGTGTGAGGTTGCAAGATTATGAATCGATGGAGTGCAGAATGTTGTTGCTTTTCGTCTGATGGTGCTACTTTGAACTTTGATGATATTACGCTGCAAAAGCTCCTTGCTAGACGCAAGGGCTGCTTGCGGACGAGCCTTTGCAAGACGGCGTATATATGGCTTTCATTGCTGTGCAACCAAATAATTGCAAAGAACTAGTTGTCTCATTCGGCTCAAATGAAGATCCATGCGCTCCATTTTGCAAAATTGGTGTCCTACACTATGTTGTGGATGAGATCAAGTCAGCCCGGATGTCTTTCGTGCCCATTTCCCCACGCCGTCTTGGCGTTTCCAAGGCTGCTGGACAGTGCGACCTAAGCGCTGCTACATTATGTCAGCGCAAACACCGCCTTGCTCGCACTAACGTGCTTCACCACCGAGTGGGTCACACCACCGAGTGGGTCAAAATTTCATCTGATCTACCTTCAACCACCTATTACATTAACAACAAAGAAGATACATAGGTAGAAGCAGCTGAATTATGAACTACACGTTCGAGCATTATGCTCAAATGAACTACACTTGCTACATCTGCTTGGTGCCTTCATACGACTACTTCTTGGCTGCTTAGTTAGCAATGCTAGATCAATGTTCTTAGCATTATCCTTTAGTTGCTTCTTAAACACACGCCTCTAAACGGATTGCTAGCCATCTTGAACAGTTATTGATCCACCCTCTTGAATGTACCCCTTTTTGCGTGCTTGCTTCTGCTTTTGGTGCTTGTTTTTAGCTCGAAGTACAGCTACCTTAGCTATTAGGAGCGCCTTCTTATAGACAGCAACCTCAAAGCCCTTTAGAAGCTGTTGGAACGGCTTTTCAGCCGAAGAAGCTAATGATCTTCTTTGTTTCCGATTCTCTGTCAATACTAGCTAGCTCTGCTTCTTGATTTCAGGCAGAGTTTTAGGTGTTTTAGGGTCCTAAGATGCCTAGCTACTTTGTAGTAATGGAGTCGCTTCAATAACTGGACCAAGCTAAGATAGCACAATCTCTGGATCAAATGGCACAAGACTAGTTGCTTTGAAGCTAGACTCAATATTTTAAGTAGTCATTGTTTGCGAGTAAGCTGTAAAGAAGGCAGGAAGGAACTCCTCCTTGCTAATGTGATTAATGCTAAGCCTTATCTTGTTCTCAATCTGAGCACTATATGCCTTCTTTAGCGGTCCAAAACAGCTAACATCTAGCAGTTGAAGAAGATGTAATGTATGTGCAGGCATATATAGAGTTAGAATATGATTCTGAAGACAGTAGTCTCAGAATTCGGCTGATTGGTGGCTGCTATGGCTATCAAAGATCAACAATCTCTACTTGCCCTTGCAATGCTTAGTATTCTCGTAGAAATGCTAGATCTATTCAAGGCCGAGCTTGTCGTTGGTCTATCCGTTCTCGCTAACAGCGATTCTCTACGTCACTAGGATGCCAGTCTAGTACTATGTTATCTAGTGAAGCTTGCCATCAAAGATAATAAATAGTAGGATAGCCTATCCTTTAGCGTTGATTGCCTCAATTGCCGTGACCCATTTTCGGTTGCCTAGCTGGCTTGTCCGTAGTCTGCCCTTCCTATCTAATGTTGTGATCACTTTAGAGGTCGAGATAACCCCTATTTGAAAGCCAGTTTTGTCAAAGTTGAAGATATCCTCTTCCGTAATGCCGTAATTCGCAATTGTATCCCCTACAAGTTTGAACTACAAGCTTATTAACTTTGGATCTTAGACTTCTGCTCTTTAACTATCAAACTTCCGGTTGTATACGCTTGACAGCTTAGGATGACGTTTAACAAACTTAGCGACCTAGTTTATGCTAACGTGTTGAGGACTAGACGAATTCTTAGTACGGAGCATTGTATTGGCTATCTCTTCAACAACTGCGCGCTAGGGAGGGAATCCGTTATCCAAAAGCTGCAGAATCTTTCAAAGAAGAAGCTGCTCTTCGTTATTTGAGAACTTTCGCGAGTTTGCGGACGTATTGGCTCGTAGTTGAGTGCCAGACTGTCGTCGGCGGAGGGTTTCAAATGGAACGTCGTATGCGTTTGCTGCAGCGCAAAGGGATGGAAGCTAGTTGCTAATGTATGCTTGAAGGGCAAAAGAAACACGTCCCTTAGTTTGAGAGGGCATTGTAACCAAACATTGTTATGAAATAAGAAGAAGAAGTTGAAGAACGCGTCGTGCACGCGTTTTGACCCACTCGGTGGTGTGACCCACTCGGTGGTGAAGCACGTTATGGACCCTGTGCAACTACGCTTCAATTTTGATCGAGCCGGGGACTCTCTGCCGGTATTGATGCGAAGTCCTAATCATGACCTCGAAACCATCCTAGAGAGGATTGAGGGCGCGACGGCCGCCGGGAACATACCCACACTGTCAAAAGCGCTCACTGACCTACATTCTCTCCCTGGCTCGCAGCCTTACCTTGAACGACCCGGAAAAGCACTATACTTGGCCATTCATCATGGCAATCGAGAGGTCTCTCGATCACTCCGGATGCGGTGATGGAGGCTACTTATGCCAAAAACAGGTGGACATTGGACCTGCTTTTGGAGAGCGGATGGGACATCAATGCACCACTCGGCCCCACAACCCCTTCGGCATTGGCGTAAATGAAAAGTGATCTTTCTGCAGCGGGTGCTGACATCCGCAAGGCTCGCTGTCGAAGACGCCGCACTTACGGCCTGGCTCTTGGATCGTGGCGCATCTCCAAATGCTCAGTGCTCACTGGATTTGACTCCGCTCTCTATCGCGGTACAAGACTCGTCTATGTCGATTATCCGTCTCTTTCCGAACACGGAGGGTCTGTACAATACGGACAGCTACTGCATTAGCAGTTCGGCGAACCCTACCCGATCGACTTGAGGTACTGGAATTTATCCTCAGCAAGAAGCCAGCGATCAATCACGTCATGTATCAGGAGCAACCTCAGAGCTATTTTTGCCAACGTATGTTCGGCCTTGGCACTCCGCTGCATGAAGGCGCCGAGCAGGGCAATCTAGACACAGTCAAAAAGCTGCTAGAGTCTGGATCTCATCCACTGATCAAAGACTCTCGTGGCGAAGTGCCACTACAACGCGCGCAAAAGTCGGGACAGCATTCTATGGTTGCGCATTTGGACCCAATCACGCAGGCGGCGACTTGGCCAGCCTGCCAGTTTACGGAAGGAAAAGAGACGACCGGATGGAGTTGAAACGATTCAGTAATGACTTCGTTGCGTGTTTGCATGTGGTCTTCTTGTTCAGCTGATAGCGCTCTTCTCAGGCACAACAGGATGTGGAGGTCGCGCGCGGATTGCATGTACAGTACGGAAAAGGCGAAGGGCCCACCTATGGACAATCTTGGCGTTGTTCTGTATCACGGAAAACTCAGCATCAAGGCTGTCGAAGGTCCTGTGTACTATGCCTTGACCTTCGTATTTCTGCGGCAAGGCTGCAGATGTCGCGCCCTTCCCTACGTGCAACCCAGCCCTGGAAGTCCCGAACGTCCTCGCGATCTATGAAAATTGACAGCCGGCCGCCGAATAGATCGCTCACAAGTATTGCGCGCGCTATAAGAACTGTGGCACCATGCGCGTAGTTTTTCGAAAGTTTCTCTGCAGCCGAAACGGCGATGGAAATGGCAGTACCGCTCCAGCCAGGACGTCGTACCCATACTCGCTCATGGGTGAGACAAATGGCGCGTCTGCATACTTCTTTCGATATAGGAAGCCGGGGAAGTCTTCGACGCTTGTGCCTGTGGTTTTTGCAGCTCACCCCACGGCGATCGTTAGTTAAAGTTGGATGAGAAACAAAGTCCCTCGGCAACTAGCTATTTTGCCGTTCAGCTTTCCCGCCGTGTCCTGTATCTGAACTTCCAAAACGCTTAGCTTCTTATTGAGAATCTGAATTCTAGATTTGTATCAGGAAGCTAAAATAACCCGAAAAATAGATATTTTGTAGAAGCGGAACAGGGGCGGCAGGAGGGAATATAAAGGTAGCACTACGGCTAATCATTTCCAACGCCGCCGTAAGAATAATGCAAGAATTGGAAGTCATTTTGGACAACTGCAACCGGGTACTAATAAGAGCGCGTCTGTAAAGCTGTGATAATGTGGCGATATACTATAAACAGCATGATACCTCCTCATATTTACTTACTAGCTGCAAGAAGCAGAGTTGCTAAGTGTGGTTTTGACTAATACTCGGAAAATAGAGGTACTGCACAGATACTCTGCTATGGAAATCCTACGAGACCATTACTCGTAAGGGATGGGATGCTGCATCTCGCTCGGGCGACACTCGCGCGATCCCCCGGGGGGGGGGGCGGGTTCCTGCACGCTTGGCAGTCGGCATTTCCTAACGCGAGACTCCGATCGCGGCCGACGCGACTCGGATCTCTTAGGGACATCGGGGAGAATTCCTGGCCATCTTCACTGCTTCAAGGGAACAAACACAGCGCGAGCCATGAGATAAAAACTGATCGTCTGGCTTCTACGCACGATCTTCGTTCCACAGACTCCTTGATTCCCACGCAAAGCAAGCAGAACCGGCAACATGACGACCCTCCAGCCTCGCCCCGCCTACACCGCTGATGAACTCTCCACGCTGTTTCCTTCCTCCCTCGAACTGCAACAAGTTCAGATCCTTCTCCGCCATGGCGAGCGAACACCGGTGAACTCGCGCTTTCGCAACGCCGGCCTCCCCGCTCACTGGTCATATTGCCACGCTGCCAACGCTCTCAAGTCTGCCGTCCTCCAAGCAGATGGATCCTGGGACAGCCTGACATGGAAACGGAGAATAGAGACCCTTAGCGAGGGAGGGGCGCCAGATCTGAGAAGGGACGCAAAAGGAGGCGCGGATGCAATATGCCAGCCCGGTGAGCTCACAGATCGAGGACGCGAGACCGCCCTAGCGTTGGGCGAGAGGATACGAAGGCTGTACGTCGACCAGCTGGGCTTCCTGCCAAAGCAGCTGCAGGCGGAGGGTCGCAGCGTCAATCTACACAGCACGCCTATTCCACGTGCATTGGAGAGCGTGCAGCAGGCTTTCCTAGGCCTCTACCCGCCAAGGCAGCGCGCAGCGGGCGCTGAAGTACCCACAATCGTCACGCGGTCGATGCAGGATGAGACGCTGTTCCCAAATGAGCAGGCATGCAAACGGTTCGCGGAGCTCGCAAGGGCATTTGCGGACCGGACGGCGAAGCTGTACAACGACGGGCCCGAGATGGCGACCATCAACAAGAAAATCGGGAAGTGGATGCCCGAAGACTCGCCACAAGTCAAAGTCGACAGCCATCCGCGGTTGAGCGGTGTCATGGACACAGTCAACGCCACCTTAGCACACAGTCCTGCCACCAAACTCCCGAAAGAGTTCTACGACCCAGCCGTGCTCGACGCCATCGACCGCGTAGCAGTCGAGGAATGGTTCGGCGGCTACCAAGAAAGCTCCGAGTACCGTCGCCTAGGCATCGGCGGCCTAGTCGGCGACCTGACGCAAAAAATGGTCGAGCACGCCACCCACAACAATACCACGACCTCCACCCCTCCCTTCAGTCTCAGCATGGCGGGCTGTCACGACACGACCCTGGCCTCGACTCTGGCCTCCCTTGGCGCCTTCACCACCGCAACCGACAAATGGCCCAACTTCACCTCCTCCATCGCGGTCGAGCTCTTCAAGCGCAAGAACCCCCCCTCCCCAACACCC
>JAWXCT010001324.1:0-11832 GCA_034509035.1 Saxispiralis lemnorum
GGTCATCGTCTGCGGAGGGGTGGGGTTTGGTTTGGCGGCGGAGATCAGTGTCGGGGGCGGGAGTGGAGGTGATCTGGTGGTGACGAAGGAATAACGATGGGTCGACGGTGAGGTACACTCGTTGGTTATCTCCGAGGCGCAGGTTGGGGCAGGAGGGGAGCGGGATGACGTCGTCGACGCGCTGTGGGATACGTGGGGTTGCGTGTGAGGGGAAGATGCGGGGAAACGTGGAGTAGATATCTGACGGCCTGAGGCACTCCACTTTGGCTTCATGCTGCGCCGCTGGCCCCTTGCCCCTTTGCCCCTTCTACGGGGAATATACGAATTGGACCCCTCTTTGGCGACAGTTACTTCAATCCTAAGTAGTGTAGTAGTGGCCTCTTGAATACGGCGATCGACAGTTCAAGCCTCCTTTCATTATGGTGGCATCGGTGTCCTTGTCCGCACATTTGGCAGGTATAGAGGTGCTGATCGCACATCGCCATGCTACACGCACGAGAATAATCAGGAAATTCGTGTCGCTCGCGGCAGGAACTGAGGCTCTTCTGACCTCTTTTCCAAGCCATAAGCGCCCCACAACACACGAGGTCGCCCACCAACTTCGAAGCAAGTTGGATAGATCAACCGCACAACAGACGGAGTTCTCCGCTGCCGTAACGAACAACTGCGCAATGAGCTGTTATACCAGCGTCCCAGCAGCCCGCCGCTCGAGAGCCCGAAAGATGATGTAAAGACACGACTTCTACTGACAGGTCGAAAAGGGGGAGGCATTGGGGCCTACATCGCGACAGGATCTCTGTATTCAGACAATCCTGGGGGTGATCTGGTACAGATGAAAATGTTTGGCCGGCGTGATGCTGATGCTGTAGTTAAAGACTGCAGCTGGCAGCCTGTGGAATCCTCGCAAAGCACAGAAGAGAGGTTCGCGTCCTGCCCGGTTTGTCTCATGGTGAACGGTGTCGAAGACTTTATTCTCGCCCCTCAGAAATCGGGTCGTAGGGGTCAGTCCCTCGCAGATTTTTACTGCTCAAGTTGCTCGCCGGCGCCATAGATCCTAGACACCCGTTCAAGATACTGCTTGATCCGCGCACACGCCGCGCACACCCTCCTCCCATGTCCCTTCCTCCACAGCCAGCGAACAGCCGATCCGCGCCCACTCCAGCGGCCTCCGCACCATTACGACCGTTCTATCCACGTCCGCCTCCCCCCCCTCAACCAGCACTTTGACCAACCCCAACGCCACTCCCGAATCCCCCGCGTCAGCTTCAAACTTTGCCGCATACGAAATAATCTTCCTCCCAACCTCATCCCGCGCCCGTCTCAAACCAAGCCGGCAAGCGCGCCGTCGCGCTATCGCCCCTCGCGTACATACAGACGACCATCAGCGCCGTCATCACCCGGTAAAACCGCGCATTCCCACGCGACCGACTCCACGGCAGCAGGCCCGGACGTCGTCGGAAAAGAGGCGCGCGCGGCTAGCGTGAGGGGCGTGCAGCCGTCTAGGTCTGAGAGGCTTGACGTGACTTGCGGGAGGGTGTCGGCGTTGGCGGCGGCAGCCGCGAGGAGGAGGGGGGCAGCGCGGCGGACACGTCTGTGGGCTGCTGCCATGTGCTGGGGGGTGTTGCCTCGACCGTCGCGGGGGAGGATGGTGATGCGCTGGTCGGGGTTGCGGGAGGTGGCGGAGGTCAAGAGGGTTTTGAGGTTTGCGTCCGGGCTGTGGCGGGTGCCTGCTGCTTGGTTGAAGAAGGTGCGGTGGCTGCGTCCGAGAAAGGTATAGATGTATGTTGATGTGTGCTCCAGGAGCCCGTGCAGGCAGGGCCGGGCGCCGTCTTTGGCTGCTGTAGCCGTGGCGGTGCGCATATCTTAAGCGGTGGTCCGATCACCGGCATATTGAAAGACGAGCTCCAACACGTCCGTAGTGGGCAAGCGCGCGGCAGTACAGAGCACAGGTCCGATCTGCTTCGGCACCGCGCTGAGCAGGAGCCGTTCCGCGACGCCGTAGTTGTCGGCGTTACAGGCCTGCTCTAATCGGCGAGGAAAGACGTGCATAAACTGATCGTCACGGTCGGATAGCGAGTCCTTGACGCGGGACACCGGCTCGTCCAGGCGGGGGCTCGTACCTCGCACCCTTAGGACCACCTTCTTGTCGAATCACCCCGTGTCATTCGCAGACACGACTACAGCTACAGCCTCCACTACCGTCAAAACACACGACAACAACAACAAAATGTCTGGAAAGCTTGACCAGTCCCTTGACGCGGGTTGCGTCGTTTCGACTCAGTCAATCCTTCGGCCCGGTCGTGGAAAGATGGGGCATAGGCAGCTTTTCACTCAGTGATGTACTAACTTGTGGGTAGGCCCCTCTTCTCTGCGTGTGCGGGAATTCCTGGTATACGAAGCAGTGAGATGAAGCCTCAATAGCCTTCGGCATGGCGAGCTAGAGCGAGCAAGGCTCCCTGTCAAACAAAGACCGGAACCCACTCCTGCGGCTGCGATGGGGCGCCGCTGCCGTGCCCCGAACTCTGGTGTACGGGTGTGTGGGTGTGCGGGGGTCTGTTGCCCGCTCACGCGGGTCAGGGATCATCACGGCTGTCGGCCCGCGTCAGTCCGGTCCCGACGTGCAGGAAGACGACTTCACGTCTTGACACAACCGCGAAGTGCTGCTGTCACACTTGAAGCGGTTTGCGCGGGCGCTTCGTAACCTCGCCGTTCTCGTGCGGGGACGGAGACCCTTCATTCGGCCATATCGAGACGTTGCTGCGCGCTTGCGCGAGATGTGAGGGACGAAGCGAGCTGTGGGGAATCCAGGACGGCTGCGGCTGGGGCGGAATTGCCGCGGAGATTCGCTGGAATCCGAACGTTCTGCTCTAATGCGACCGTGACGTATTGCTAAGCTTCCAGTAGGGAAACAACTGTTGTGAGGAGGATTGCCAAGGCAGCATGCCTGTCATGTGACACTGCGATCACATGACCTGTGAAGGGCCTTCATCTCGTCTCTGTGTAGCTCGCATCCATAGATTATGCACTTTCACACCAAACTCTGTGCACAACAACAACTCGGGCGAGTGTAGTCGTCCGCTACCTGCCTGTGACGATTCTTTGCGCCTCATGGCCTGAATGCTGGCTCTAGAAGTCGGCTGGAGGGGCGCCTCCATGGCCGCGCCAATGCATGCGAGCCTTTGTCTCCAATTTGCATTCCTCATCAATCGCAATCGGAAGGGCATGCGATGAGAATTCAAGTGCCCATGAGCAACTCTTGCCAGCCCACCGCCTACGAGAGAAGACATCGCATTGGGCAAATCTAAGGTCCCTCCCATGCGGCGCTCGCAACAAGAACTTGATCGCGCATACCGGGATAGAGATACTTTCTTTCAGTGACACAGCGCGCGCGCAGACGTGCCGCGGAACAGCAACGAGAGCGTCGCGCAGCTGTAGAGATCGTTTGCAACTCATGGCCGGGCGCATCCGCCTCGACCCTGTCAACTGATTAGCTTCCCTCGCCGCCTGTCCACGAAACGAGTACACTCTTGCGTTGAAGCTCTGGACCCCCGCCGAAGCTCCCGTGAGGCGGTCTAAGCCCCGGCTGGCGATAGACTATGCAGTCACAACACAGCTGACGTAGCTCTCATGGCTTTTGCGGCTGCGTCTTGAGAAGAATGTCTTCTGGTGATCTTAAGTCCGGCGCAATGATGCAATTTAGAGGCTTTTCGCGAGTTATAGAGACGTGGCGCAGATTGCAGACTCTGCGCAGTGACGGCGTGCTTTGAGCAGGAAGTGGACTGTGGCTGTGACCAGGACAAGGGGGAATGCGAAGTGGCAGATGACTCTGGAGGAGGAGTCTCCCGCAAGACGTGAAAGGTAAAGGGAAGGTGATGGCCTTTGCGCTGAAGCGGCAGTCAGGACGTAGCGGTCAAGCGTGAGAATGGTGGAAGGACCTGAGTAGCCGGAAGAACAGGAAGCAAATATGCGCCGAGTTCGTGCCCCCCTTTTCTGTAGCCTGATGGGAGTCCCCTCCACCGTCACGACATTAGGTTTCTGACCTGATGAAGCTTTCGTCCGCTCTTGCAGCGCCTCGCTCTCCTGCAACATCCTGCTCCCTCCTCCCGCTTCCCTATCCTGTCATTTTGCTCATCATCTCTCCGATCTGCGCTTTTAGTGTTCCGCTAGCTTCTAGCTTTTCTTCCAACCTCTTCAAAGATGCACATAACGGACGCAACGATCTGCAAATGGCAGTCGCCTTGAGGGCCTGTTGAAGCAAAGCTTGGCCCGCACTTCTGGGCACGCTCGGTTTTTCGATCGAACGGTCACTTCATCAGCAGGTAGACGCGTGGCGCGTGCGCTCGGGTGGGTGATAGTTCGCAGCTGAACGAGCCGACAGGCAGGACCGCGTTGAACGCGCTTGTCTCTCTCCGCCATGGCCAAGAGAAGGTTTGCACCGTGCAAATCATGTCCCTGACAGTGGACGTTCGGGGTGCGCAGGCGTGGTGCTAGACACGAAGACTTCAGTCGGGTGAGACGAAGGTAAGAAGAGACAGAGGCGGGAGGGAGCCGTGAAAAACCGTGGACGGCTTTCGATCGAGATGAATGTGTTCGTTCTGAGGTGGGTTCTCCGGAGGTGCAAAAGAAAAGGGGGGAAGGGAGGAGGAAAAAGAGAGAGTAAAAAGAGGAGTAGCAGAGGCCGTGTGCATACTACTTAACCTCCCCAACTCAGCATGATGCTTGGTTGATTGGCGCTAAGCGAAAGAAACCGTTCAAAAGCGGGGTTAGTGGACTTTGGGGGACTCGAACGCGTGCCCGTTTCGTTGCCGAAACAGGCCAGCAGTTCGAGTCGAGGGCCTAGACCACTCTTACTAAGCTTCTTTCGCCGCATGTACTTTGATGCTGGAAAAATTGAATATATCTGTAATTGGATCAACGTTGGCCAATTCTTGACCACTCGTAGATGCCTTCTTTGACGTACGTCGAGAAGACGTACGTCACGCATCGACAGTATGTGCATGTTCTGTAGGATCCTTCTTCTCAAGGACGGGATGACCTTTCGGGACCAGCGTTTAACCTCGAGTGCACCCTGCGCTCAGATCTGAAAACTATCATCCAGTGCAACAGCAATACCATCTTTCTTCCCAACAGACAATATGGCCCCTGACCGAGACACAACAAGGCGACAAGCCACCTTGCTTCAGGCTCCTTATACGGCAGCTTCGCGAACAATGATAGCAACTCGTGACGCTAAAGTGCTTGATGCGCGCACTACTTCTTGCTACCCCATTCCACTGCCCAAGATTTCTCAGGGCTCGATGCAGCTCGTGACGTCAGACGGCCGTGACAGCAACAATTTATTCTAGTGGCTGTGCGACCGCCGGCGGCCTACCTGTCCGCCGTTGCGCGAACACTATCGAGTCTGCGGCCCTTCCAAAACGCAGATCTTGCTTCGCACGCGCGCGATTTTCCGCTCTGACCAGCGGAAACCAATGTCGGCTGCAAAAAAGGGGTGATTGGCAAAGCTCCAACAAGGAGGCGGGAGAGTGAAGGCTCAGAAAGGACCCTGAAAGGCGTTGATCTCATCAGAAGGTAAATTCAACCTGCGCCAGATCGTGGTGGCGGGCGACACAAACCCAATACCTCAGTAAATGTTTCATCTGTTTTGCTGTATTGTCGGACACCGCGCTCCGAATTTTGCGTTCAGGAGGCCGCAGCTCGCATGTACAGAGGCGTAACAGATAATCTGCATTGACAGTATGCCTGTTTGCTAGACAGGATCGTGTCTTCCGCAGGCTCCAACGTGCGGCCGCTCCCCATTTCACCGAAAGAGGAAGGAGCGCGTATGTACCAAACAGGCGGGTTTCCCCGCCGACGCGAGGACGGGCTTGAAACATTTCTTGGAAATGCTGTCTGGCTTTGCAACCTCAACTTCGTCTTCACTCCTTGACTCCGTTATCAACATCGCGTTTTCCCTACGCCTTTTCTTTACTCACGCCCCGCCGCGCTGCCATGCGGATAATCGCGAACATGTCTTTCGCCCAGCACCAGAACGACCAAAACACACCACAGGCCACTGGCGCTGCTCAACACGATGCGAATGCGGAATATACGCTCGGCGCTTCTGCTGCCCTCCCTGAGACTGAGCATGCGCAACACAACGACGCTCCACAAGACACCAATGCTGGCGCGAGACTGAATACGGCTGCCGTAGAGGTGGTAGAATCCGACAAGGCCGTTAGGAAAAGGGGTTGCAGGATCAGAGCCAAAATGGACAAGAGACTCTCGGCCTTCCAGTTGCAAAGGGCCATGTGCAACGCTCTGTCCGACGGAGAGCTACTCGTCAAGCCTTGCATCTGGTGCAGAGCGCCGCAACATTCGTTCGACCAGTGCGGTGAAGTGGACAGGGCTGACCGGGCTTCGAGTTCGGCGATCGAAGACAGAGCGACAGACCCGCAGCTGGTTCGCGCTCGCTGGGTGGCCAATCGGGCACGGATGTATCACATCCTCATGACTGCGCAACAGCAGCTGTGGTTGGCAGAGCATCCCCTAGGCGATGACCAAGCCCTGCCAGACCCTGGGCTTATACAGCGGGTGAGAGACGCCGTCGCGCGCATCCAGGCGCAGATCTCCACCTACGACGAACTGGACGAGGGACAGCTGTTCATACAGCCTTGCTCCAACTGCTCCGCCCCTGCTCACCGTGCCGCCGAATGTGAGAGTGTAGATGCTGGTGAGATCATAGCGCGCCTTGTCAAGCTCGAGGAAGCAAGCCATGCCCAACACATGATCGTGGAGCTGCGCAAGAAGATGGCAGGCGCGGTGAACCGCAAGACCAGAGCCAAGCACAGCAAGAGGATCCAAGTTCTCGTAAATGAACAGCTCATGTGCCACTGCACAACCCGCGAGCACCCCGCCCCTCACTGCCCCTTCACCGTCACACCGAAGAGCAAGCTGGCCGAGCAGCAGCTTCTCGAGGGCGAACAGGACGCTTCTGGCGCCATGAGGACCGACGAGCGTGGCACGGTCGCTCTCAACCAAGAAGAAGGTTACTTTCAATCCAACTCCACCGGCCAGCAAGCTCTCGACGGAGAAGAAAACACCTATGGCGCGGATAAGACCGGCGAGTATGTCATGGCCGCTGCCGACCATGGCAGGGACGGCCACAAATCCAAGACCGCCAAACGGCCGCCCTTCGGTGGCGCAGACAATGCCTATGCCGCCACGCAGGGTGACGAGCACGGCTCACTCGCTTCTGACCAGGGAGAGGACGACCTCCAAGTCAACACTCTGACCACGTTCGCCGAAGCCATCACTCCCCAGAAGCGCAAGGCTTCCCGCTCCCCATCGCCTGCTGCTGGGGACGCCGGCGTGCCACTCCCTCAGAACCTCCACGCCAACGCCTTCCAGCAGGCAGCCAACGCCGTGACTGGGCGGCCCATTCGATCGGACGCGGAGTGGAGGGCTCAGGGGAGACGTCCAGGCGGGAGGAGGATGAAGGCCGAGGACCTTTTCTGATTCTGGCCAGCATGCTGCTTGTGCAGTTGAGGACGTCTCTCTTGGTCGAAGCTGGAGGAGAGGATCAGCAGGCGGGGCGTGAGGCGTGTTTGTTTCAATCGTGTCGCGAAAGCTGTTGCCGAAGGCTGCTGCGGGTTTGTTCTCGTCTTGGGGGCCGGCTTAAGCGCGAGAGCTCGGGGGGTAATGATTAGCTGCAATACTTGACATGAAAAGGTCTTGAGTCACTAAGCTTCGTCTCTTGTGCATGCAGTCGCAAGGTTTCAAAGTCAAATGCTAAATCTGTGCAACACGGATACGGAACAGCGCCATAAAGTTTCGACCCGGCCGATGAGAGAACGCTTTTGTACCTCTCAGCCAGCTTGGACGTCTAGCCCCCTGGCGCAGACGAAATTTGTGGACTGGGTTGCGCCATTTTGTGGTTCAAATGCTGTGTGCGCCACTGGATTGCTGGTGTCCAGAGTGCAGCGTACAAGCTGGGGCAAAGGTCATTTTGCAAATCGTCTGCTCAAGCAGCGAAGACGAAAATCACCGAACAGGACTTTCTTGCCGCAAGCACAATTGCTGACGACTCTCGGCGTTTGGTGCGTATACCAGTGTTGTTCGTGTGAGCAACCCTGCATGCTAACCACCGGTATTCTAGTTTAGTTTTTGAGCTACTTCGTTTGCAAGCTAAGATCGACAACGGCCTCTTACGGGGGCTTTCGCGGTGTCAGATGGCGAGGTTGTGATTCCCCAACTCGTACATCATCTCAAACCATAAATCAACTCAAGCTGTACATCAATCCAAGCCATACACCTGTTCAGCCCCTTGCACCTCGTCACAACGTCTCTTTTTGCTAAACCTTTTGAGGGCTCAAGCGTTCGCGCGTTGAAAGTCGACAGGTTCCATGTGCGTAGTCCTCCGACAGTCGCACAGGATTTCGGGATCAGTATAGATCGCATTGATACCCATGGACGCCCCAAGGTACACGGCGTTGGGCTGCTCCTCTGTTGTTCGGCTCCCCTCGTTCTCGCAACAAGGGGAAAGGGTGGGTTGTTGGGGCAACAGCCGAGCGGGAAGGCGGGAGCTCACACGTACCGGCTCATTTCGTGTGGGCTTGCTTTGCTGGCTCTTGTTCGCCCTCGTGTAAACCTCTCCGCACAGTTCTGCATCTCCGTTTTGCACCTTTTGTCCTTTCCATTCGCCTTTAGCCCATCTCAAAATGGTGACGCTCCGCACCGACTGGCATCCCTATCGTAACCAAAGAGATCAAAAGCACGATTGCCCCGAAGCTTCTACTGCTTTTGAAGCCTCAGACCATGATTTGGAGCTCCGTCGCCCGTGTCGTTGCGCGCGTACGGACCGCTCTCTCGTCGACTGCCCCTTCGACAAGCACGAACGCGCCGTCCTCCCTAAGAGAGTGAGCCCTTTATCTCAGGACATCCTAAACAATGTGATTTCCCTTAAGCAACGGGCAGAGCAACAACATCTTGAGCAAAAGCGCAGTCCTCACCCGCAGACGGGGGGGCGTGCAGGAACGTCGGCGCCCATTCATACCTATCTGCCTGCATTTGCGCGCCTGTCCATCGACCGACACGGGAATGCGCAGTCCGTCCTCATGTCGGCAAACCACGACCGGCCTCTCCAGCACACACAGACCAATATCGCTGTGGTTCCCTGGCTGACACAGCCGCGAAGCATCCCCCGAAGTAGTCCACCAAGCACAAACACTCTCCCTCGCTCTCTGCTCTTTCGAAGGATACTGCCGCTCGTCTTCCCAACAAGCGCCAGCCCCGCCCTTCGCAGTAGCACTACGATGCCGCCCGTTAGGTTTTCTTTGACGACAAGCAGCGGAAAAGCCGTGATAGAATGTATCGGATGGGTCATGAGCAGGAAATGTATGAGCAGGGGAAGGCGATTAGGATGTTGTGCAGCTGTAGGCGAGAAATATTTGCGTGGACAAAGCGTGTGCTTTCCTTTCAAAGTGTCGCGTCTGCCGGCGAGCGACGAGTTTGTCAAGTTCTTTCTTACTCAATGCTGAACTGACCAAACCTCATCTGGTCTGTCCTTTCCCTTCTGCTCGTTTTTAGTCAATTAGGTGCAAGCGAGAGTGATGTCTGCGCCTGAGCGCTATTAGGGTAGGGGGTCCTATGATGGCTGTCAGACCTTGAAAGTGTTTTCCCTGACACAAACGCTTGCGCCCAGAGGGGCTTGGTTGCGAACAATGTGTGCGTCACCCGCTGTAGCATCTTCAGGAGTATTCCGAGTTGGCGTGAGAAAGAAGTGCTCCATTTTAAAACATTTCAACGCCGTGGCCGGGGATGAACATAGAGTGCCGCGGTCGGCTGGCTTTGTGCTCGGATGCATGAAAGGGACATGAGCGCAACGTGAACAAGAAGTGACCTCAACCCAAAACGGCCCTGGGGGCTTTGCCGACGTTGATCCGTTTGCAGATATATAAATTTGTCTCACACCACAAAACATGCGGCGAAAGGAGTTTAGTAAGGAGTGGTTTAGGCCCCCGACTCGAACTGCTGGCCTGTTTCGGCAACGACACGGGCACGCGTTCGAGTCCCAGAAAAGTCAATTCCACTAACCCCGCTTCTGAAAAATCCTTTCGTTTAGCGCCAATCAACCAAGCATCATGCTGAGTTGGACGGGGTTCGGTAGCAAGCACAAGCCTCTGCTATTCCCCCCTTTTTGCTTCTTGGAGCTGCGTTTCTTGTTGCCTATGGCATCATCCCTCTTGTGGGACCATCTTATTGTCACTTATTGCACTCTTGCGCTGAGCAGCAAACAAGGGCACTGTCTCGTGGGATTACAGTACAGTATACCGGCGTCGTCGCCGAGAGTGGTAGTAGCGGCGCGCAGCAAGCAGTTGTGAAAGGCGTGCAAGGCACATTCACGAATAATTATCATCTGCTCGTCCATAGGCGATTGACAATTTCATCAAAGCAAGTGAACTTATTCCGAGCGAGCTCCAACGTTCCGGCTGACAGTTTCGACCATACAGGGCTTCCTCGATGATAGATGATTGCATGGGAAACAACAAACCCAGCCCGCCTACGTGTGAGCAGTGCAGCCCTATTCCGCCCAGAGCTCGGGAAATGCAGGGTGAAACCTCGACCGCGCTGATCAATATCTCGCAGGTGGTAAAGCTGGAAGGATGGATCAAGAAGTCGTAGAATCATGGAGCAGTGAGCGCCTTTCGTTGTCGCGGGGAATACGGATGGACGGCGGGTAGCGAAAAGGGCGATGGGGGAGGGAGGGGAGCGTACAGTGTAAGCAATGAAGATGCTAGCAGTTTCAGGGGGAAGGGGTCAGGCCCAGAAGCTGATCATGGGTTTGACTTCTATCAGGGTGGCTTAAGTATGTGTACTGGACACGTTCGGGCTGAGGGTCGATGTATGTGAGGCCGAATTGGAAATTGCCGGCATTCGAAGTGTGGGGCTGAGGCCACGGCGGCGACTGCTTTGCGCTCCGCGTTCTCATGCTCCAGACAAAGATAACTGTTTGTTGCGTTCACGAGTCCCGACTGTAACTCTGGTGCGGAGTAAATGAAGAAGATAGAGGAATTTGAAGGCACAGCGAGGCCAAAAAGGCGATTGTCGTTCGTCTCCTGCGTTTGCCCGCAAGACAAAGCAGTCGCGCTAGCTGCAGGGTATCTATATTCGCGCGATCAAAAGCGGAAGCAGCCGCAAGAGCACACAAACGCAAAGCAAAATTTTTCCCCTTCCACCGCGCCCTCCTCTCCAGCGCATGTCATCGTCCCTGGTGAGGCTCGCCGCCGCGATTCATCTCCCCACCCCCATAGGAGGCTCCTGCGGATTCATCTCCCTTTCTCCCCCCCCCTCTACCACAGACTCGCGCGCGATCCCTTCTTTCGCCGCGAGCCGCCTCCCAACCTCCCTCACAACTCACTCCTCCGCCGCCGCCACTGGCCAGTTGGCCAAGAGCCGCTCCTCGCGCTCCACGCGACGGCGCCGCGCCTGGCGGCTCTCGCCGTGCAGCCGCGCGCGCACGACGTCTGCCGCCGTTGGTGTCGGGCCGCCCTCCCCAGGAAGCCGCGGGAGCGACCAGCGCTCGCTCAACCCCTGGGGATTGACCGTGATGCGCGTGGGATACCGGCGGCCAGGGGCGTGGGGCTGCTGCTGCTGCTGCTGCGGAGCGCCGATGTCGTCGACCGCACCGGGCATCGCGTCGTTGTCGTCGCCGTCCGCGGCGTTGGCGGCGTTGGTAGGCGCGGGCAAGGCGGGCGGCGGATTCTCGTCGTCGTGCTCGTCACCGCCGGCCCTGGTGCTTAGGGTTAGGGTTAGGGTTAGGGTTAGGGTTAGGGTTAGGGTTAGGGTTAGGGT
>JAWXCT010001325.1:0-11828 GCA_034509035.1 Saxispiralis lemnorum
TAGCACCGCCGCAGACGGAAAATGGCATTACGTACACCGACTACGCCTAGGCAATGGCCTACTAGTACCTCTAGCCTGCCTTCGCCGCTACCTACAACGCCTAATACAGGAGCGGCATCGACGGCTATTAGCGATTCGTGCGACTCGCGGCGGTCAACTAGGGCGAGAGCGTGCTAGACTTCGCCTGTAGAACGGGGCTCGCGGGTTTGCTCGCGTGCGAGGTCCTTGGAGGGCCGGCGCCCGATGTCTACTTCGTCGACATAAGCCTGCCTATGCTTCGAATCGCAAAGTAGTACGCCGCCCGCACCCTACCTACATCTCCTAACCGACGTGCTAACAGTTGTTTAGAGAAGTGCAGCGCCGGCACCCTTAGGTGCCTAACAGCCACTTCTAGCGCGTCGACGACCTCCGAGATGCCCAAACCTGCTAGACCTTAATGTAGCGAGCCGGTAAGCCGGGTAGCTTCGACGTTATCCTCGCTAGACTTATCCTTAGCTACTTTACGCCCGACTCTTAGCATCGACTTATTGCCTACCTCCGCACTATACTCGCCTCCGGCGGACGCCTAATTGTGGACTATAGCCTACTTAGCCCGAGCAGAGCACACGCAGGCGGCGCGCCGAGCGACGAGATAATCGCCGGCATCCGGAGCGTCCGCTTGACCTAAGACTAGGGCTAGATTGAGACCTAGCGCATAGGCTACTAGCTGCAGGTGCAGGACTTTACTACGATAATAACGACGGGGGATCGCAGCCGGGCGAGATAGACCCTTCGGGACGTAGTCGAGCGGGGAGGGGGTACGGTTAGGGCATAGCAAGAGGTGCTCGACCGCTCTACGTCGACTAACATTAGCGCCGAACTCGTAGCGCGGGCAGCACAACGCGGCGAGCCGGCTAACGAGAACCCTTCGGTCTAGCAAGACCTAGAGCGACGTCGAAGGGTGGATGAAATGCTAAGGTAGTAGGGCGAGCACATCGCCTTCGTACCCGGTAGGGTAGTTCTTTTTAGGATAATGTTTAGGATTGCGATAGTCGTTCGATAGAGGGTAAAGGCACCTACGAACGCGGCGGGCGACTTCAAGGAGGGAACTACGAGAGCTTAATAGCCTAGGAGTTTGCGGTAGGAGTTACTACGGAGGCAAGGTGTCGATAGCCCCCAAAATGAAAGCATAATTCAAGGAGTTGAAGGGTGTCTCCCGACTTGATATCGGTGAGGTCAAGTTAAACTTTGTACGCTATTCCGCTCGGCTCCGACTTCTCGACGGCGTCCGACGGTCGCGTCTGCGTTTTCGAGCGAGGGGATTCTGTCCGCGCTCGGACCCCCCTGCTACTGCGGCAAGGCCTACGGCGGCGAACGTCTTTCACGACCGCCCTAGGCGTCGGGCGCGATAGGTATCCATACAAAATACGTTCCCTCGCGCCCGCTCTACTATCCTGTCGAGTTTCGGGGTGTTCCGGCGAGATTTTTGTGAATAGAGTCAGGGTTAAATAGACCCAGGGTGCGTGCCCCGGAATCCGGCGTCCGTGATGTCGCGTACCGAGGCGGCTGAATGGACCCAGCCCTGACTCCATTGAGTCCTTTTGGTTCGCGGCCCTACCGGACCGAGATCTCCAAAATGACGTTATAGAGGATCTGGGAACATTGAAACAACCGACTACATTGCTCCCTTTGGTAACAGATAATAGCTCTTTGTTCCTTTGAAAGCCTCACGACACTGCCGCCTACCATGTTGACTAGTCGCTACAACATCGACACTAAGGGTACCGAGCTCGTCGCCGAATTCGCTTCCTCCATCGCCGGCAAGACTCTGCTCGTTACCGGCGTGTCTCCCAACAGCTTAGGCGCTTTCTTTGTCGAAGCTATCTCCGCCCTCGAGGATGGCCCGAAGCTCTTGATTCTCGCTGGTCGCAGCCGTGCCAAGCTGCAGGAAACGCAGGACAAGGTCAAGGGCGTCAACGCTGCCGTCGAGACGCGGGCCCTAGTCGTCGACCTACAGAGCTTCGCTTCCGTGCGTAGGTCCGCGGAAGAAGTTCTCGCACAGAACGAGCCTATCGACATTCTAATCAACAATGCCGGAATCATGGCGCCGCCGTATTCTAAGACGCCCGATGGATTTGAGTCGGCATTCTAGTCGAATTACCTCTCCCACTTTCTCTTCGCCAACTTGATTATAGACAAGATTTTGGCTGCGCCGGAGCCACGCATAGTCATTGTTAGTAGCGATGGCTATCGCCTTGGGCACGTCCGGTACAATGACTATAACTTTCATGTACGTTATGAACTTCATGACTGGAGTGACGTCTGACTCATACACTGCTTGCAGGATGGAGAGACGTACCATCCATGGACCGCATATGGCTAGTCTAAGAGCGCAAACCACCTCTTCGCCCGGGAACTCGCTACCCGACTAGGACCCAAGGGTCTCACCGCCGTCGCCATCCATCCGGGCGTCATCTTCAGCAATCTTGGCGCCTACCTCAACGACGAGCTACTTGCCAGCCTCCAAGAGTACGATCGTCGAATCGGCGCGCCACAAGGCTAGTCCGGTTTCGAGGTTATCGACTTTGACCAAGGTATTGCTACGCATGTGTTTGCTTCATTTGCGCCGGAGGTGAAAAGTGTGTAGCCTTACCTAGCCTTTGGACTCTAACGTCATGACTGATATGTGACAGATTTCAATAGCGGGTACTTGGAGAAGCTATACAAGATCCCTTTCCCTAATGTAGAGATCTATCCGTAGGCCATTGGTAAATTGGAGCAGAAGAAATGCTAGGCATTGAGCGAGAGGTTAGTTGGGCAGTCGTTCGAGTACTAGACGAATAAGGTCTAGAACAATTGCGTGGCTATTGAGAATGATTTCTGAAAGTGTGCGTAGGATCGAACGGTCACCCAAATCCGCATGTTGGTCGTATAAAGCTGCGCTACAGGGAATGTGTTGCCGACTTATTAGCCAACTACAAGACTATGACCGGTAGGATATACCACAAGCAGACATATGGAGTAGAACCGTTGTACGGAAGATGCTAGACCACTAACTGGCTTGCCACCAGACTTGCTATCGACTATTGGCGGCTGGATTAGGGTCATCCCTGTGCGCGGACTAGGGATAACGATAGGCTCAGTTTGGCGTTCGGTCACCTCGGCGTCGGGCTCTCGCTCTTTGGAAGAAAAGAGTAACCTGCGTCCTATCCATGTACGCCACCATATACTACGACGAGCGTCTGAAGTACGCTGCCTCTTATTAGCATCGCCTTTCTCTATTTACACAACCTAACGAACATGGTGGATAAGGGAGACTAGCTTCGGGCAGCTAGTGCGTCTCTCGACCGCTAACCGATGCTTCCAATACCTAGAAGAGGAAGCCGGCTTCATCTTTCCTTACACGGTAGACGTCAGCTCCTAGTCACTAGTATCGAGTAGACATAAGAAGGCCGTCGATGCAACCAACCCGGCCGAATCGCCTAAGCAAACCTCCTCCCCCTCCCCAACCGGCTCAACCGCTATAGATGTTGAAGCCGCCTAGCGACCCTTCGCGTGCGATATAGGCACCATCGTCGTCCACAGGTACCGCTCGACAAAAACTGGTCCCGCACGAAGAAACCCGCAGCCTGCACCTGCATCAGCGTTTGCAGCGCGGCCGTCTACATAGGCTCCTCCATCTTCTCCTCCTACGCCGGCATGATAGCCGACTTCCCGTCCCTTAACCGCCAACCCGTCTCCCTCGGCCTGTCCATGTACGTCCTCGCCTATAGCCTAGGCCCCTTGCTAGGGTCGCCGCTTAGCGAGGTCCTATCCATCGGGCGTAATCTGCCGTACATACTCACCTTCGCTTTGTACACCGTCTTCCTAGTCCCTGCAGCGTTGACACGGGACAGCTTTGCAGGGTTAGTAGTCATGCGGTTCCTGCAGGGATTCTTCGGAAGTCGCTGTCTTGCGACCGGCGGCGCTACGGTCGCCGACCTCTATTCCCGGCCGAAGCTAGCATAAAGACTATTGATAGCTACGTGGACCTTATTCGCAGCAACAGGACCGTCCGAACGGACGCTGCTATCGGGATTCAGCATCCCGGCAGTCTAGGACTAGCGCTAGAGCATAGGGATCATGCTTTGGTTTGCGGCCCTCTCTAGCTGCTTATGCTCTTCATCCTCTTAGGCACGAGTGCAGACAATATTCTAGTGCGTCGTGCGCATCGCATCCGGAGCCTCACGGGCGATCCGCGCTATCAGGCGCAAGCCGAGATCAACCATCGCAACCGCAACCTCCGACCTAAGGATGTTGTGTTCGAAGCCCTATAGCGACCCATCTAGCTCATAATCATAGACCCTTCCATTAGCTTCACATCGGCTTATACTATTCTTATCCACGGGATATACTACTCTTTCTTTGACGCCTTCCTGCTGGTTTACTAGCGCCAATACGGTTTAATCTACCCGAGCGGTGGGATAGGTTTAGTCATAACGTACATTAGAGGTTATCTTGTTTGCGTAGCTTGGGTCGCACTGTGCATAAGATATTGGAAGAAGAACGCCGTTGATTGTTGAGGCGTTGTTGTTGTCATCGTCTACAAAGGTCTAGAGTCTTCTCGAGACCGATGTCAAAAAACAAGGACTTGGCACCCAAGCGCTAGCACGTAACATCCCTATCGCCGGCGGTTGCCGAGCGCTAAGAAGTCGGACGATCTCCACCTCTATAGGTACTTTCGTCTCGATAGCTGATCACGAAACGATCTTACCACAAACGTCCTTTCCGCCACATCTCTAAGCTAATCTGTCACGCTTCTTCCGTAAGCATGTCCTCATACCTAGCCATTCGATTCCCGCATAGATAGGTTTACCGGGTAATGGCCACGGCTTGGACTATTAGATATTGAGCAAAGGAATGGGATGGCAACGCCGATACGACAGACAGGAGATTGGTCTCGACATTAGACGCATACAAAGAGATGAGTATGTACATCAGCCCGAAGCCCAACCGCATCTTAATTATAATCGGTTCTAGACGCTGAAAGTCGCTGCGATCTCGGAAAGAGGCAGGCAGGCCGGATGTTCAAACAGAACTTTCACCTTCCCGTTAGGCTGTCGCTAAGCTAGGAGGTCTCGTAGGTAAGGCTTGCATAGCCGTTACCTTATGTTCTCATCCTATGGCCCCAATTATACCAAAGCGGATTCGGAAATCAAGGAGTCCACCGTAAGATCCTCGAGGCGGATAACGCTTTGTACTAGGCATTCACACTTGGCGGCCTAGAGCTGCAGCAGTGTACGCAAACATACCAACAAACAAGCCCGTGTGTTAGCCATCCTACTCTAGGCAGTTGAAAAGGCTCGTTGAGCCAACGACGTAGTCATCCAAGATTGCTAGCTCGGGCTCGGGGTACTTTCGCCGAGGCGGCCCGATAACGCTCGGTGGCCACCCATTTCCGCTGCTAATGGCGTTAGATTGTGGTTTTGCCGCTACCTTTCGGTTCGGGGTTGCGAACTCCTTATAGCACCGCCTTATAGGCGTCGTCCTCTTCGAAACCCCATGCCGGCTCTGTAATGCTAGCTGGACAACGAAAATCATCCTATATTAGACATCATGTAGGCTGCACTACTTTCGCTCGCGGTAGCGGTCGTGCAAGCCGCGCCCATTGGCGTTTCAATTGAGAATGACAAAACAAGCATTTATAGCAATTCTTTTGGTCTGCCTAGGGTGAACGCAACCTATGACTACGTTGTAAGAACCACCTACACGCACTTGTTCGACTCTATACTCTAGCGACTG
Source organism: Saxispiralis lemnorum (assembly GCA_034509035.1). Taxonomy (NCBI): domain Eukaryota; kingdom Fungi; phylum Ascomycota; class Dothideomycetes; order Mycosphaerellales; family Aeminiaceae; genus Saxispiralis; species Saxispiralis lemnorum. The sequence goes on from JAWXCT010001325.1 coordinate 5,761, forward strand.
ATGCATCAGACGTCAGATTGTTGGAGGGGGTAACGCTGGAAACACCATTGCTGCTCGGCTAGCCTTGTCTAGAGCTTCGGTGGCCGTTCTAGAGTCGGGCAGCTTTTACGAGATACTCAACGGCAATCGCACGCAACTTCCAGGCTATAACGGGGCGTCGGCTCCCTCCGTGCTCGCCGACGGGCTTTTTACGTCTCTTGTCGGCTATGACATAATGTCTAAGCCTCAGCCGGTGAGTGACAACCTTAGTCTTACTCTACCTCCCATGCACGTAGCTGATGACACCAGGGCTACAACGACGGCAAAATCCGGTACTTTGCTGGACAAGTCTTTGGCGGCGGGTAAGTCCGGATATATCCTTCCAACGTACTTGCGCTAATGGTTCGCCACAGAACTGCAGCAAACTACGGAGGTTACAACCGTGCGGCAGAGGGTAGCCTCGAGCGTTGGCCGAGCGATGTAGGAGACGATTTCGGGCTCTGTGACAATGTTGTTCCTTTCTACCGGCGAAGTTGTAATTTTACACCACCGGACTACACGAAGATTGACCCGCGAATCAACGTCACTTACGATCCTGATGCCTATGATGACGAGCTGGGAGGGCCACTGCACGTCAGCTATGGAAACCATATGGAGCGGTTCAACGAAGATGTCGGAAATGCTTTGGCCGCGCTCGGGTTCGAGGAGCAAGCCGGTCTCAACAGCGGCCAACTGATGGGGTTATGGGGTGACGACATCGATCGTCGACCCGAGGTACGGCACCCGCGACACGTCCAAAACCTTCTTCTTGCAAATGGCCGCTCGAGCGACCAACATCAAGCTGTATCCGGATTCCGTTGCGAACAATATCATACTCGACAATGAGCGGCGGGCCAGAGGATTACAAGTGACAGTCAACAATGCCTTTCATCAGTTCTCGTATAAGATCCGTGCGAGGAACGAGGTGATTGTGTCTGCCGGAGTGGTAAGTATGCCACCATCGATGAACGTAACAACAGTGAAATAACCATTCGTTTCTAGTGGCGCTCTCCGCAACTGTTGATGCTCAGCGGTATCGGTCCCGCCGCCACGTTAGAAGAGCAAGGCGTTGACATGGTACAAGATCTACCGGAGGTTGAGCAGAACAGTTTGGTATGTATGAGAAGGCGAACGGTAAATGACATGGTCTGACCTCTGTGAACCAGGATCAACCTTGGTTATCGGGCACATACCGCGCCGACTATTCCACCATGACGCAGATTCAGGCCAGGAACCCACAAGCACTGGTAGGTGCACGCGAGCAGTTCAAGAATTCTCATTCCGGGCCGCTGACCAGTATCGGCGCCGGTGTAATAGATTCGTGCATACGACGCTGCAAGTCAATAGTGCGCCTCTGACGACATGAAGGCTTTGAGAAGTACACGGTAGCGCACCGCGCCTCCCTCAGCCAATCGACCCTCGACTATATCGACAGCTTTCCTTCCGACTGGCCAGACGCAGAGTTCTTGACCCTCGAAGCCGCAGCGCTCCCCCCAGACAGACCTTGGGCCTGACGATTATTACCTCACCATTGGCTCCGCGCTTTTTGCCACTTCCTCCCGCGGAAACATGACTCTCAATACAACCAGTGCGTTTGACTCACCTATCATCAGCCCCAATTTCTTGCAGGATGAGGGTGATGCGGAGCAGGCACTGGCCGCTATGCGTCGGATTCGTGAGATTGCAGAGGCGAGCGAGGGTGTTATCGAAGAGTACCTGCCTGGTCCGGGCCATGAGAGCGATGAGGAATTGCTCGAAAAGCTGCGTGATAACATGTCCTTGATCTATCACGCCGTTGGAACTTGTGAGCACCTTACTTCTCTCTTTGCGAGACTATATCGCTGACCACAACACTCGTCTACAGGCAAGATGGGAATGCAGGACGATGCGATGGCGATCGTGGACTCTCTAGCGCGAGTGTACGGCGTGCAGGACCTACGGGTCGTCGATGCTAGCGCCTTTCCAATCGCGCCGCCCGGTCAGCCCATGGGCACAGTTTGTGAGTGCCCACCCTGACATCGCTGACAAGCTCAATTGTTATAGCCCTTGTTCTGTTAAGATCGGGCTGCGCCACCGAACGCAAGACGAGCATGGCAGGTTGGCCATGCTACTACCACCAATAGTGACGCTGCGATGAAGGCTGCCTACCTCTACGACGCCTTCGCCGATAGCCAGGGGTACCCCTTCCGTAGTGCCAGCGCAGCTCGGCGGGTTTCGGACCGATGAAACGGGCAGTATGTGAGTCTCCGAGTTCGACCATGTAGAAGCCTTGGCCACATAGCCCTTTATCCATCTGCTCTACGCAACCCTAGAGGCAATGCACGTCCATATCCGGTTACTCTTGCCCAACCGGCGTGGGCCGTGCAAACGCGATCGTCTGGAGATCGACTACTTCACAACACACTATACGCCCGGGATGGGGAGGTGTTGTTTTGCCTTGCTGGCAATGAGAGGAGCAAAGCAGGCCTGCTACCCACCGACGTTCTGAAGAGGAAATTGATGAATGGCAAACCGATGGTGTGCAAAACCGCTCCCGCAATTGGTACTCACTCAAGCTATGACTGTGTCTTGTTCGTTTACTCGCAACATTGGTCGATCACAATGACTTGGTACTAAGCTGCGCCGTTTACAAGTACCCGAGTCGTAGTCTTTTACCCCGTCACCGCGTACTGCGTCCGCGCTTACCGTGCTGTGTCGGACACACGCATGACACATAGTGAGACATGTATAAATGCTTCGAGGAAACACTTTTCTCAGCATCCGTGGCAACACTCATCTCGTGTTTCCGTCTTCTAGATCATATTTGATCTTTCCTACCCTCGCTGCCCCTCTCATTCAAGCCTTTAGTTTCTACCCCTTTGACGATGTGACCTTCTTTGTCACCCGTAATCCGGTGCGGCAGCTTGCTCGAAAAGCAACTCATCTCGCGCCCAAGAAGTCAGAATGCACGACATGCCGGGCCCAAGCATCAATGCCCCTGTCGTGTTTGCGACCACTGCAGCCAGCGTCCGCACAGTCGCCGCCTTGGACCTGGCCGCCGCATTGAACTGAGTAAAGGCTACCAAGTTCGCGACGGGGAAGCCGAACGCCATATCCCACATGAAGAATGCCCTCGTGCCATCGCCTACCGTCTTGGCCGTTCCCATTGCCGACAGCGGAAACGGCGGGATGAACAGTGCTGCCGGCGAAAGATTTTTTGCGAAGTCTGGAGCCCAGACGTCCGGGAAGAAGACGGTCGAGCCTACGGCACTGATGAGAGCCACGTGCGCGCCAAAACTCGCGAAGGCCGCAAGGGCGTTGAGGATGCGCGTGGCGTGGATGTGGGTGGTGGAGGCAAAGCAAGTACTATCTGGTATGCAGCAGTCGAGCTCACGTAGCACTCGCGGGAGGGCATACTCGAGAAATTGTTTGAACGCAGACCTAGAGAGGGAAGAGGTTCCAGAGAGCGATAGCTTTCTGCTGAAGATCGCTGCCCGCGGCATCGGAAGAGTTGAGGGCCATGAAGACGGATGGAACGACGTATCCGAGCGCGAGCGAGAAAGAGGGGGATGCAAGGGAGGTAAGCGACGTAACTGAGAGCGGCTTCAGGTCGCTCCAGATCGATGTTGTGAGGAGCGGCGAGGTCTGCAGGTAACACAAGGCGAAGATAGGGCCGACGGCACCGATGCTACAGGCTTGAAAGAGGAGCAACCAGAGGGTCAAGCTGTGTAGTATCAATATTTGGAGCGCAATGAGATACGCGTCGATAACGGAAAGGACGACTGACCCAGTCCCCTGGGGGCGGTTGCCAACCCTCATCGCATCCGTGTATAACGTGACTAAGACGGGCAGGTATTGCGCCAGGAAAATACAATCCAAGTGCGCTGGAGGTCGGATGGGACCCGTTGACCGCCTCCCAGACGAAGACAACAAGGATGTCGAGGAGGAAGTCGATTGGCCAACGAATGCCTGTGAACGACTTTCGCAGGGAAAAGCGAGTTCCCCGCAGGATGTACTCCCTGGAGAAGACGGCCTTGAGTAAGAGCCAAAGAATACCATCCAACACGGCGCCGCCCCAGATGAAACACGTCGCCATGGCGGCGAAGGACAGCAAGGCGGTGCGAGAGGTAAGAATGGATTCGAACGAAGCCGCCATGTTGCGGATGTTGGGGGCAAAAAATTGTGTGAGGGAGTATTGATGCACTGATCTGTACTCAGCGCAGTCCTTGTACGAAGGGTCTACTGCACCAAGTAAGCGACAGCTCTTTACGATCCAATGGTCGTAGCGGCGGCGGCAGCAAAATCGCACCAACCTCCACCATTCCATCCCTTCGGATTCCATAGACCGAGTCGAGACGGAAGGCCCGGCCGAGAACTGCCGAGAGCGGGACGTTCGGTTTCGAAGACCCGAGGGGAAAGGTGTTGGCTTAGCAAATCCATCCGCCGTCGATGGGGAACGCGGCACCGTTGACGAAGGAGCTCTCATTGCGGAGAAGGTAGCAGACGACGTGGGCGACCTCGTCTGCGTCGCCCTTGCGCGCCAGTGCACCCGGATCGCCGCTCCCGAGCAGCTCGGTAGTGCCTTTGGCCTTTTCGGTGTGCTGATCATGGGCGTAGCGGTGATGCCGCTGCGAAGGCGTTGTTCGTCAGCTACAGTGCGTTGGATATGGCGAGGTGCAGGACGAAAGGGGAAGCGGAAAGCTTACGGCGCAATCGCGTTGACCCGGATGGCTCGTGCACCTTCTTCCTTGGCGGCGGTACGGGACAGGCCGACCACAGCATGTTTGCTGGCAGCGTAGGGTGCATTGCCGCCCACGCCTACGAGGCCGGCAATCGAGGCGGCTTTGACGATGCTGCCACCGCCATAGCCTTTGCTGCCGCTACGCATGAACTGCAACTCGGCTTGCAGGCAATTGAAGGGGCCATGACACTTAACGGCCATGACCCAGTCGAACTCGTCGCTGCCGACATTACGGATGGCCCCGCGCTCCTGCGCAATGCTAGGCCCGAACACACCAGCCAGGTTAGCTGCGGCGGCGAGTAGGGTACCGTTGTAGAAGGCCACGGTATTGACGATCCATTCGCGCGTAGCGCCCGGATTGCGCACACCGAGGACCCGCGCGAAAAAGCGTGCCCCACTGCCGTCAGTGTCGGCACGTGTCTTCAATCTTGCTTTCGCTTCTTCCGGTCCCTTAGCATTGGCGTCGGCCAGCGATAGCAAAGCTCCAATAGAGGCCAGACGAGCGGCTGTTGCGCGGCCAATTCCTGATGCGGCTCCGGTGATGGCAACTACCTGCCCCACGGAGGGACGGGCATGGACTGAGTCCGGGTGTCGAAGACATCATACTCAACGCGTTCATCTGTGTCTTGCGTTGGGTTGGATTGGCTGGGCTGAAGAAGCGAGGAGCGGCTGGACGGGTGGAGTCTTCTTGGGCGGATCCTGCAGTCTCAAGGGGCCATTCTCGTACGAGGAATTTGACAAGAACGCCTGCCTTGACGAAAGCCGGTCACGGGGGCGAGCTCGCGTTATGGCTGCAAGAGTGGGACCTGGAATGGCCTTTCCGATGAGTCTTTGCGTGGTAGGCCAGCAAAATCCCAAACACCTACGGGCGCAAGACGTGATAAGAAGCTCGTCGAGCCGCCGCCGCCCCACCCGCCATCCCGTTGTCCCTTTGCAGGGATGGCTCCCATACAATTCCCTCGTCACTGGCTCAATACCATAAAACAAACTGTACTGTCAAGCGACTTCCAAGTCGCCGCTTCCAAGGGAACAAACTTCGGCAAGCGGCGCACGACCTGTTCCGGGCGGCGGGCGGTCCCGTCCCTCTAATACACATTCAGATGCGGAAGCGGGGCAGTGGCGCCTTGGCCGGCCAATCGGCGGCTCGGAGGCGGCGTGTCTCGAAGGTTCTCGGCATGGAGCCTCGCCAGCCTGTTAGAGAGGTCGCGGTCGCGCCTGCCTCGATCACACCTCCGACTCGCCCCCCCACCACACCACAACACACGCCTCTCAACATGCCACACCGCTCTGTCGCCGCCGCCTACTTTTAACCCCCCGCCCTGCTGTCCCC
>JAWXCT010001326.1:0-11727 GCA_034509035.1 Saxispiralis lemnorum
GGGTGGGAGGGGATGGTTTGATGCGGGTCTTTTGTTGTGGGAGTTGAGGGTTGGGTGCTGGAAGGGTTTTACTGGGTGGCTCTATTGTTCTTGTCCAATCTTTGTGCTCCACGGAAGCCAAATTGCATTCGTTCGCACATTCAGTCGTTGTGCAGGGAAGCTGCGATCTGGTTTCTCAAGGCCGCAGAAACGGACGACGGTCCTTGGTCGACGGCTTCGATCCACTTACTCCCACACGGCACCTCTAGCCCCCACGATCGAGGTTTTCGACATAGCAATCAGCGCACTTTATCAACCGACACTCTCTTGCTTCTACCTCACGCGTGGCACGACCGCAGCCCCTAGTCTCAGACGCCCGTTGCTCATTCGTACGCCCGGGCGTCACAGACCGAGGCGCATCCAGCACCGGGGCCTCCCGCCGCTTCCTCTTCAAGAGCGGCCTCTCCCACCCCTTCTCCCAGCTACTGTGAGCCCACCGGCCAGGCGCCACCGGCCGACATCCAACAGCTGACCGGCAATTCAGCACTCGGGATCCGCGAAAAAGACCCCAGCCGACACCGACACGCTGAAGATCCGCGGATCCGCCTTCAAGGGCGTGCGTAAAGGCCGTGCCGCCCCATCCACAGCCCTTTGGGTCTTCCTGCAACATCATTGAAGGCCATCTGCCACACGCTAAGCAGCTCACGGGAGACTAGAGCCTCCCAATCTCGCGCACGCGGCCCACGCCCTTGGGGACCCCTCGTCCGAGCTATATTCATCACCATCACCGCCCGTGGCGGCCGCCAGAGACCGGCAGGGGCACCGTGTCCGCTCAATACGAAAACTGGATCGTCAGCAAATTATACACGTCCGCCGCGGGGTCAGACCCAAACGTCTCCTCGATCCACCCGTCGTTCATAATCATTACATCATTAAACTCCGGCGCACCCTGCCGCCCACCCGGGACTCCGTTCTGGTACCAGCACCGCGGCGTTTGGAGCCCGTTCGCCGACGACGGAAAGCCTTGCTGCGAGGCATGAGAGTGGTGGCGATGAGGATGGTGGTAGCCGTGCGCCTCGCTTGCGGGGCCGTGGTAATGCCCCGACGAGGAAGAGAAAGGGACTGGTCACGGCGAAATCGAACGGCATCATCGGCCTCAGCATCGAGCCCAGCCATGTCCTGCAGCTGCTGCAGCGCATGATCAGAAACACCGAGGCGGAAGCGATCATGGTGTGCACGTAGAGCGGCGTGCCGACGAGCGGGTACGCATGTCCTGCTCCTCGAGCACAAAAGCGAGCACGCTGGTGGCGGCCATGATGGCGTGGCTGGCGAACTCTCTGCGCTCCGTCAACACGCGGCCGTGCGAGATGCTGGCGCCGCGGACGGCGAGGCTGTTGAGATGCAGCTTCGCGGAGTAGCTGTACAGGATGATGGCGTTTGCGCGGGAAGCAGCCGATGAACTGGTTGCATTGTCGTGCGTGCCATTTCATCCGCCACGGGTCGATCTCGCCGTTGAAGTGCCGCTTGTCGACGGAGTTGAGGTCGCTCAGGACGGCGCCGGCGGGGTCCTGTTGTGGGAGGCGGCACTCGGGGAAGCGGTCGTGCAGGCGCGTGGGGATCTGCATGAGCGAGACTCGGGAGCAGATGCGCTGGTTGAGGGCGTCGGCGAGGGGGACCTGCAGGAACAGCTCGTGCTAGTGGGTCTGGAGGGACTCGGAGATCACGGGCGGGCGGCTGTAGACGATGCTGAAGTGGTGGTCGCACACGTAGGGCATGTACCAAAGGCGGGCGCGGAGGAAGTGTTCTCGTTCGCCGTCTAGGGCGCGGTAAAAGGATTGGTGGACGTCCAATTCGGTGGCTATTCGGATGGCGTGGCCGGATAGCTTCCACGACACGTCCGGTAGCCAGAAGGGCGCGATGCAGAGCCCTCGCACATCGTCGATTGAATGGTAGCGGGTGAACATGAACGATGAGATTAGCGAGAGGAACTCCTTGTAGCATTCATCGAACGTCAAAGCGCTAGTGGGTTTATGCAGAGCGGTGACAGCCAGAATCGTAGCCGTCAGCAGTTGAGAAGATCGTCGGCCCGAGTCCAGACTGGTATGAATGAGCTCGAGGCCAACCCAAAGATAGTGGTTGAGCGAGGTGTGAAACCAGATCTAAAGCTCCTGGGCTTCCGTCTCTGACATCACGCCCCATGTGATGAACTCGTTGACTTCCGCCTCTCCTTCCACCAGCGGCTGAGCCGCCTTGGCCTTGTTGCTGCGAATATTTCTCAACCGCGTGACTTCGTACAGACTCGACATGGGCTCTTCCACGGCCACCTCTCCATTGGGACCCTGGTCGCTATTACCCGCGGGCTCCGTCGAGTTTTCCCGCGTCATGGCCATTTGCATGTTGTCTTCTTTCTGGGACATTTCCGAGAGCGCCGTGGTGCCAGAACTGCTACGAAGGGTAGTCATTGCATTGTCCGCATGTAAGGGACCAGTTTGTGAAGGAGCTGGTTTCAAGGTCACTCCCTTTCGCACCAGGCTGTCCAGAACAGATCGAGCGTGGTGCAGCTCCTGCTGCACGGCGGACAGACGAGCGTCGGCATCGCCGTCAGTTGACATTGCGCCTGGCAGCTCTGATGGGCGGTCAGGTAGTGGTGGTCTTTTGAACAGAAGGCTGCAGTCGGTGCTCCGCGTTGAGCAGTTCCTGCACTTTCTACTCTCCGCGAGGATTTCGCATTTCATCTTCTGTTCTGCAACATGGTGGTCAGCCAGCAAATCCGGCTCACATGTTTCCTCATATCTGAGCACTCGAGGTTCATCAAGCCATCCTTTGCCCGGGCACACCTGTCCAAATGCAACAACAAGAACAGGCGCAGCCGATTTCAAGATTTCAAACCACCAAGAGCGACAACGACAACATACCATCTGCACTCAACGCAAGCCTAGGGTTTCTGCCCTGGCCCCGCCTTTGACACCCCCGTTTCCCACATGTGGAGGGGACTCGGCCGACGAGACGATGCCGACATCTTGCTGGGGTCGGTGATGGTGGCTCAACGCCGGAGTTTCAGGAGGTTCCATGTCGTCGAAAGGCGATGTGGCGAAATGGTACGTTGCGCATTCGGCAAATAGGCAGAGGAAAGTGGCAACGGGACATTGAAAACCTGGGCGTGAAGACCGATTTGCCTGGGCAATTTCCCGGGTGCAGGGTAGGTGTGAAGAAATGCGGGGAGACCAACAGGCTGGGAGAGGCTGCCAAGGAAAGTGTTCAGCTTCATGCATTATCTCCCACGTGATGATGTTTGCACACATGAACCGTGACCCATCAGGGGCTATCATACCCACCATTCGGCAAAATAGATCGAACGATGACAGCAACCTTTCCTTGAGAAGATCAAGACACATAGATGAATGCAAAAAGACATGAGCATCGACGAGACTTGCAACCGACGACAACGCCAGAACGACGTCCCCTCGACCTGTAGCGTACACGATGCACCATTGATCAGGAGCAGAGTCTGCAATCGACTCAAGCGACCGGCGCTCGGACATTACAGCTAACCCGACACCTTCCCCCCCTCCCTCCCAAAAGGAACCGACCTAGCCATTAGTAGAGCATCCCTTGGAGTGACCGACCTAGCCAACTCCTAAAAACGCGTACCGTTGCCCACGACAGCCAACAAGCCAAGCAGCTTCCATTTCCCCGTACCCGCCTACAAAGCTTCAAGCGGCATCGGCCACAAGGTTATGTGGCTGCCTCTTTCCTGTCCTCGGACAGTTCCGACGCAAAGAACCGACCTGGGTACGGAAACGTAGGACCTACCTTGCGCGTTCTTTGAAGACGCGTTCAACTACAGTCGCCTTCCGGTGTTCCTTCCCTCTTCATGACAGATCCGGGTATGGAAGGGGGTTTATCCTCATCCCATGGCTTTGAATCTAGGTGAAGATGCTCTGGGAGAGGCGATTCAACAGAAGTGACGGCATGATCAGACAGACGGTACACCGAACAAACGTCCAACGACAACATAAGCATCCGGGCAAGATGAGTACATCCGGAGAGAGGTACGTCCAGGGTCAACAAGAGTCCGGTAAGATAAACGTCCGCCGCAAGCAATCTCCAGCGCGAAAAGGGTCCGGATACAACAAGATCCGGTATGATATCCTAGAGCGGGCATGCCCTTGAGTCCTTTTGATCCACTGGCGGTAGAGTTCAGTGCGGTGTGAAATGAGCAGGGCAAAAGTGTGCAATGTACCAAACAAAAAGTCCGAACCTCCGGGAATCTGGAGATCTCCATTCATCCCCTTCTTCCCCTTTGAGTTCCCAATCCAGCTCCTGAAGCTCCCGTCTTCTTCCGCCTCATTCATGAAACAGACACCGGGTTCCCAATCCCAGAGTATATGCAAAAAGCTCAGCCCCTTCCAAAGTCGCTCTTCAAAAGAGCAGTAAGCATAGAAAAGAAACGAACATGACAAAAGGGCCAGAACCTCATTGTCCCCTCCCCATCCCAGGGTGACACCATTTACCCCCACCATCCAAGCCGGTTCACACTGCCGCAAATCCGCATCCCCGCCGCCTATCTTACCGTGTCGCTGCTTGTCAATTCACTGACAGCGATCTGTGCGCAATAGGAGAAGGCGGCGGATGATGGTCCTGTGATCCGGCTTGTGGGTCCGCTCCGCTGTCCGCTGGCACACGAGTATCTGGACTAAATTCCGGCTACTTCTGGAGTTCGCGCCCTTCCTTCCCTTGATTGGGTCGGCGCGGCTGCGCTGTGTGGCTCCAGACTGGCCTCTTGCCGTTGCTGCACGGCTGGCAAGCATGCATTTCTGGGATGAATTCCCCTGATGCTATGCTGCATTCATGAGCTGATTTCGAGGGTAGACACGCAATGGCCGGTGCCCGGTGGCAGTTCCCTGGTGTTCCAAATGGACCAATGGAGACCTTTCCTCACGGGCATGCACGCCGACGTGCGCTGGCTTGCATATGGACAAGTCCATTCCAATGGGTTGCGCTGACATGATTTCCTACGGACTGTCGAAGCTTCCAACCGGGGGTCAAGGCACCATATGGACTATCCTAGCTCGCAAAGCGCTAAGGAGTTCCAACGAGCTATGGCATCCAACGGCGCATCGAGTCGTTACATCCATGGTCCGGAATGATCCACCGCATATCCAGCAGCATTTCAGGAGGCAAGCAATCCCAAGGAATAATCCAGGCAATCAACTGAGCACGCAAAATATAAGTCTCCGGCCACACCACATCACTACACCAGCGCACACCAGAAAACCTACCTTCACTTCACCTCCTTAGCATAAAAAGACATCCCTTCACACCTGCCTCGCCTCCCAGCTCATCCGGCGAAACTCCTCGATATTCCGGCTCAGGCTGCTGAGTCCCGCCTCGTCAGCGGGGCTGCGCACGAAGCTCATCTGATGCGCCAGCAGGTCCTTTTGATTCGCCCAGTGCGAGTACATCGTGCGCTGGAGCGGGCGCGGGGCCGGAGCGGAGGAGACGTGCCGGGTCTGCGGATCGAAGGGCGAGGGGTGGGGAACGAAGCCGGCGCGCTGCAGGGGGTTGGGAGACGCCTGGGAGACCGGGACGGGGGCAGCGGCGACGGGCGCCTGCTGGGGCTGGGGCTGGGTCACGGCCTTGGGGCGGCGGGCCGCGGGCTCGCCGGTGCTGCCAGCCTCGGATTTACGCTTGCGGTTCACGGGGAATCGCTTGGGAGCCTCCTGAGTGCCTGGGCTTGGGACGGCTAAGACCGGGGGAGCCTCGTCCTTGTGGTCGTGCACACGCTTCATGTGGTCAAAGAGGTTGTAGCGCCGCGGGAAGCCGTTGCCGGGAACGCCGCGCTCGCAGCCAGGATACAGGCACAGGTGAGGGCGGTCACCATGGCCGTGCATGCCGTGCGCCTCCCGCTCGTGGCGTAGCAGGCAGGCAGTGGACGAGAACTCCTGTTTGGCGCAGCCCTGATGCTTGCAGCGGAAAGGCTTGATGTGAGAGTCGACGAATTTGCTAGGTGAGAAACATGGATTAGAAGGGGGAGAGGCCGAAAAGTGAGGGGAGTGTCGGCGTACTCGTAATTGCACTTGAGCTTGGTAGGCTTGTGCGGGCAGCTGGGGTCCTTGGCCTTGAACGGGCAGTAATACAATCCGTCGGCTGAGGGTCCTTCCTTGTAAAGTGGATGGCTCCTGTGCCGGCCTTCGTCTCCCTCGCTCGCCAAGCTGGTTACGCTGCTAGCCCCCTTCCGAACGGGCTTCGGCTCCTGCTCGGACTGAGCGGCGGGATGGGCAGGTTCCTTGGGCGCAATGGCAGGCACAACGGGTCGAACAAGTCCAACGTGCGAATGGGTATCCGCAACATGTTTCCTGGTGATGGTCGCATGTGGGTCTGACCGCGTCAAGGCTGGGGGCTGGACCTGGTCCTCAGGGTCGAAGTGAATGAAAGCGCTAAAGTCCTCGGCCGAGGGCTCCTGCATCATGGGTGGCCACATTTCATGCCCAGAATAGTGGGCAAACTCGGGCTGGAAAGACCGGCAGTCCTGGACTGATCCATCGTTGGGCTCAAACGAGCCGTACCCGGACGGGTTCACTGGAGCAACGGTGTGCTGCGCACCTCCCTCGCCATGGTTGTTCATCATGTTACTTACACTTGCGACCGAGGGTCGTGAGCCTGGAGAACCTTGCAACTGAGGTCTCGGCACGCCCTGAAGAATGCCGGCCGGATAGCTGAAGCCATCTGAGCCTTGGGTCCTGGGAAAGATCGGCCGCGCTGGAGCGGCGGAAGCGGAGAAGCTGCACATTCCTTGGTCAGACGACACGCCCCCCGTTGGATAAAGCTCAGGCGCAGTGGAGCCCGGGTAGAGTCCTTGACTTGACGAGGTGCATCCCATGTTGGCTCCATCCAGTGGCGCACACCCATTGGCACTATCCTGGCAATATGAATCCGGCGTAGTGTAGATGGCACATCCTGATTGACTCCATACGGGCTGGGCAGAGTAAGGAAAGTCCAACTGAGATGGCAGCATGAATGGGTCCGGCTCGGAAAGTGTGTTCAGGGTGCGTGAGCTCTGGCTATCGTAACTCAGAACTGGCGACGGCCCCATCTCTACAGATCCAGTGGAGACACTCAGCCAAGCGGCCGGGCCATCCTCTTCCTTAAAAGTGGTATTGTTCCACGCGTCAGCGGAGGGGTGCATGTGAACTGGCCAATCTGGCATGATGTTGGACGGCAAAATCTCCGGCGTAGTGGACTGGCTCCAGGGCAAGGTACTCAATTCCGGGCAGTCTGACGGGGTGTAGTCCGAGTCCGTGTCCGGGGGTGTGGGCGAGCAGACCTCTCCTATCGGGACCGAGGAATTCCAGCTCTCTACCTCCGATGGATTGCAGAAACGAGAATGTCCTGATTGTGGACAAGAAGAATAAGTGCTACGGTCATGTGTTAGTACAGATATCGGGGTCGAGCAAAAGCAAAAAACATCAGAACGCAGCAGCAGACAAGAGCGAGGCCTAGGTCGAGTTAGTACGTCGGCCATCAGGTTCTATGATGGCTGATCACTAACCGAAAGACATCCAGTGAGGGAGATGTCCAGAGCGGCCGGGGAGACGTCAACTGATGACACCTAGCAGGGCCGGAGTGAATCGCCACGGATGAAGCGACACGGTCATGGCAGTCAGCAGGGACAGGACGCGATGGACTCCAGGCAAGGCAGGTCAGTCAAATGGCCATGACTTGCAGGCAACCAACACGGCGTGTCGCTCTGCCAATCTGCTTCCGTGGGTGACCGACGCGACTCCACGCAACAGCAGAAAACCAAAAGTGGACCGTAGGAAGGCAGACCCGGAAAATCCGACCTGCAAGGCAAGAGCAACCGGCAAAACGGGTCCATCATGTGGCATCCGAGAATGGATCTCGTTGGAAATCGGGTCAAAGAGAGGATTAGGACACGGGCGGATCCAATCCAACGGCAGATCCTGAGGGTCGGACGACCATCCACGGCGGCAGCCAGTCTAATTCCGTGAGCGAGGAGCAGAGCAACACAGGGAGCTGACAATCTTGATCTTAAGACATCAGCTCACCCGCGAGCACAGAGCTCTGGGAGACTCGCAGACACATTCGAGCGGGAGGTGGGACCTTTCCGTCTTGCCCGGCTCCCTGGCACAAATCCGCATGGTGGCAGGCGTAGTGATCCGTGGCATAAAGCGCGGAGAGGATGGGTGAGTGGTGTCGAAAAGCAACAGCAACAGCAACGCAATCAAAAGCAAACGCAAGCGTCAGAGGAAGAAAAAGAAGTACCTGGCGGGCAAATCCTCGCGGCTGCGATGGGTCATCCTGGGAGATGTATGATCCTGGGCTGCAAATGGGCTCCGAAAAGATTCCGACGCTGGACAGCAAGGCGCGGCGGGGCAGGCACGCAAGCAAGCACGCAGAAAATCAGGCAGAACAACCAGAATGTGGACCTGCCAGGAGATCCAAGAGACTGATGGGCGGTAAGGATGCCGGGAGCAAAGCGAAGGGCCCAAGTGGATAGATATGTACGAGGACGAAAAAATAGCGTTGGGTATGTCGATCGGTTGGGCAATCAGACGAGGTGGGAGCAGGAGGAAGAGAGGAAGGAGAGAGCCAGCGGGGGAACCGGAGGTTGATATTGGGCGGCAGAACGCACGGGCACCGGGGGGGGCTTGCTCGGCGCCAGCAGCGGTCAGGGAAAGTCTCGTGTGGTGCATGGAAGGTGCGAATGAGGGGCGGGGCGGACCGTGCAAAAGACGTGTCGCATAGGGTGTGCCGACGTGGGCGGATGAGGCCGGCAGAGACTTTTCCACGCGGGCGGCGCGCGGCGGGCGGCGCGACAGAGAGGTGCCACGTCACGCCCGCCGAGGTCGCCTGCGCGGCCGAGTCCAATCGTTCTGTTGTGCTAGCAGCAGCTGCCTGCGCAAGTGCGACTCCTCCTGCCGCCCTCTTCACATGCGCTGGCACTGCCAGCACCACCCCTCGCCGCCAATCGCCGATGCGGAGAGGCGGCCGATGAAGAGCGACGAGCACGGCGGGCAGGGCGGCCTTTGCCCAGCAGCCTCACCCACCGCACCGCGAAAAAGCCGCCTCGCGTTTGGGGGAAAACACAAAACGCCAGCCAGACGAAGATGCGAAGAAAGGGCGACCAGGAGGGTGCAGGGGATCCCCCGCGAGGCCTCCAGGCGGGCACGCACAGCCTGCCTGCACACGCTGCCTACTGCTGCAGTGCCCAACAAGAGGCAACTCTCCAACAAACGCTATTGACATCATCAGCCGCCTCGCAGCCCACCCGACGCCCGCCTGCGCCTCGAGCTCCAACCACCCCACGTGTGTCTTTTCTCTTGGCACCTCCCATCTTGTTCTATCTCATCGATGCAATCTCCACACCCTCCTTCCCGTCGCCCCATCTCACAAGCACGCGCACACCACATGCCCCGCAGCACGCGAACTCGATCTCTCCGCCCCACCCACCACGAGCACCTGCGCACGACGAACCGGGGGCGCCCCGAGTGACTCTGCATCCTTCCACTCTCTACAACTGGTACCAATTCCCGCCGTGCAGGTCAAGTGGCTGGGGTCGAGACCCGGAGGTAAGCTTGTAGATTTCCGTTTGTGTCTCACGCGAGTACCTAGCCCACTTCACGTCAGCAGCCTGGAAGGTCTTGAAGGTCTGGCCTCGAGGCGTAGGCCTGAAGAGAGGATAGAGTGAGCGTCAGCGAGCATGCGCTGAGAGTGGCTCGCCAACGAGGATGATGCGAAATTGCACCGCATGTTCATTGTTACGGATGAGTCTGTGGCACAGGTGTGCTACAGACACGACGACGGGGTGGCCGCAGCCCGGTTCTCGTCGCTGCATCGACTGCAAGCACCCACGTAGATTCTACAGCGCTTGTTTCCGAGGACATTCTAGCCCTGCGTTTGTGCGCTGCGAGAGACGTGCTTCGAGAAGTGGGTACGGGGGCAAGGCAAGTTCCGGGAGGCTTGCTTTCGAAGACCTTCGGTCCCTGCGTTTGCGCACGGATCAATCTGTGGTTCGAGACGAGACGTCGAAGGCCAGGTAAGTTCTGGTAAGCCCCCTTCTGACGACGCCCTGTCCCTACATTTGTGCTCTATTCGAAGTCAAGACGTTGGAAATTCTTCGCGTATCAAGGAGGTGATCAACGCTAGTAATGACAAGCTAGTCGAAGCGCGGCGTTGATGAGAAACCTTCTCATTAATGCTCAAATTCGATGCCAGTGTCGAGACAAAGGGTCGTGAATCGAGGCGGAGGCTGACAACATCTTCGCAACAAGGCGAAGTTGAAAACCGAAACTTTGACCTTGCAATCTTGATCCCTCCCTGTACGCGCGGACGTGACGAAAGCAACCCGCATCATCGTCCCACTCGCGGTGATTGAACCACGTCGTCACGCAGGACGATCGTCGTAGCAACGGGATCGACGAAGTACAGAAGGAGTGTTAGCAGCAAGTCGAAACTTCGATCCAGGGGCCTGGAGGAAGCGTCAAGCATGATCACGTGGATTGATGCAGTCGACGATGGAGTTGAGACTTTGACGCCCAATAGTCAAGAGGTGAGAACGACGAGGCTCAAATCTTATCCCGAATCTCTTGCACAGTTTCCAGGATCAGATTGCATATGCGTGTACCGAGGTAAGTAGAAGGACGGTAGTAGCCACCATTCTCGTGGTTTGATGCAGATACCCACGCAGCATGGCCGTTGACACAAGCGAAACGAAGCAGTACAGCTCTTTAACGAGGACGCAACTAGCATGTCTCGAGTTCAAAGTGATATGAGTCAGTCAGACAAGGGTTGAACCACTATCTTTTAACCGACTAGGCTCCAGCCCGATACCAAATTGCCTGTCAATCAGCGGAGTCGCGGACCACCGCCCCATCATTCCCTCGTTCGATCCACAGATCCCAACCAAAGACCTCTGAATCGATAGAGGTCAAACAATCCCTATATACGCCCCAAAAGGGAGGAAGGGCAGCCAGGAACTTGGGAGCTCGAAAACCCAAACCTCCTTCTACGCAAGACCGCCAATCGAATTGCGTTCGTCCCTGGCCAGACTTCATGCCCAAAGCGCACGCTGTGGCCGCGGGGTCCGCGATGATACCGCCCGACTTTCCAGCTGTTGTCGCATCTCAGCCTGACGTCGCGCTCGATTCACAGCACCAGACTCTGCAGACACGTGGACCATGCAAGCAATGTCCGCGATGATTCGCGTGGTCGGAAGTTGGTACGAAAAGATGACGGAAAGGCCTCCCATCTTCCCGCAATAGGGTTCGTCCCTGCATGCCCTCCTTCTGCACGGCGGGAGGCACTGCTGCCTGCGCTTCTCCGAGCCCTGCCTTTTCGCGCGCGCGATGCAAGGACTCGGACCGCTGGAGGTCTGGATCGGAATGGGCTATGAGTTGATGGGGACAGCAGAGGGACATGCGACGGCTTGAGGTCAGTCGCTGGAAAACTGGAATCTATCATTCCGACCGCCGACTCTGTTCACGCGCGACCCCCTTTCTCTCTTGCCCGAGGAAAAAAAGACGACCGGAACGAAAACATCTTTACGCCGCCCGAGTCCTCAATCAGGGCCGAAACCTCGAGATTCGCCAAAGTCCCGTGCCAACCCCAACATGAGGTGCCCATTCACCCCTCGTCAGCGCCCCAGACACCCAAGCACTCAAACACCCAAACACCCTACTGACTAGTACCATTAACCCGCTCCACTACACCTCCCCCTTCCCCTTC
>JAWXCT010000133.1:0-33324 GCA_034509035.1 Saxispiralis lemnorum
GGGGAGCTGAGGCGGCCTGGCTCGTGTTCTCCGGGCCGGGACGGTCACTGCATCGGGGTCGGGAGGGTGCGCATCGCCCGCAGGCGAAGGTTCCGCTGGATGACGGTCGGGGCTCGACAGGCGGGAGAGAGGCGGGAGGATGAGGCTGAGAGCGAGGACAAGATACCGATGGGAGGACAGGCGAGAGGAGGCCGGTCAGCACGCGCACACCACGCCGGCGAGACACTACCTCCTACTAGTACCGAGGAGCAGGTGCAGGAGGAGGAGGAGCCGGCGGCGGGCAGGCGCAGACGAGGCGTCGAGCCCAGCCCCCCACACCCCTTCTCGCCTCTTGCACCCAAGCCGCCAGCGCCGATGACCCAATGAGGCGACCATCAAGCCCGCGGCCGGGCGCCTTGGCGCACCCCTGGTTTCCTTGTCCCATCGTCAGCTTCATCGTATTTACCTCGTGCGACTGCTGCTCGTGCCCAGCCCGGCGTCGCCCACTGTCGCCGCGGCGTGCTGTGGTACCACCGACGTGTCACGGTGGCTCGGCTGTCACGTCACGTACATATTGTCATAACAATCATGGCGACCTGCAATCATCTATCTACCCGGGTCGTTGGGCGCGGCAACGGCTTCGCATTGCACCTCGAGCGCAATCCGCCACACGGCATGCATGATACTCCTCTCACCAATCCCGGCACTCACGACGCGAGCCACATCGGCGCCATGTTTCCGTCGCTTAGCGGCTGAAGCCCACCGTCGCGCCGCGTCTCCGCCAGCGCCACATCCCTCTGCTCGTACTGGTCGACATCGAGGTAGTCCCCGACCTTCTCCCTGCCCGTGGCCACGGTCAAGCGCACGTTCTGGTCTCGAGCGATCGCCTGCTCCACCGCGCTCGCCATGGGCCCGAGAGCTCTCTTCCAACGCCCCCGAAAGGTACACCGTCTACCGCGCGAACTTGCGGGCCTCCTGCAACGCCAGCACTAGACGCTGGCGTTGCGTCCGCATCGCCCCGTCCAGCGTCCAGCGTCCAGCGTGCTCCTTCTCGTGTTTCTCCGCCATTTTGTCCGTGGCGGCACGCACGTTGAGGCAGTAGTTCTCCATCGTGCTGATGCCGCGCTTTCGAGCGAAGCCCCATGCCTGACGCCCGCCGATGCGCGTGTCGTCTTCGTTCCTGGCCTAGCTTGAGGAGCCGGGGTCCGAGGATGATAAAGACGCGCCTGACGAGTCTAAGTCCTCTGCGCTCACCTTGGATGAGTGCGAGTCCACCACACGCTGCGTCGTCCGCTTGGTTGTCATGGACGTGCCCTTCGTTTCCTTGGCCCTCGAGCGCTGCTTGGTCGGTCTCGCGTCAGGCAGCAAGGCCTCCTTGGCTGTGGTGCCTGCGGCTAGCTTTGCAGCTCTCATTTCGCACAGCCCTTTCAACTCCCCGACTTCCAACTCCCCCCCCTCTTCCTTTTGGTTCGCGGCTTTCTGTGATTTCGGTTCGTCTCGGGGCATAACATCGCAGACCCTCTTACCCTTGGGCCTTGCAGTTTTCTTGGCGCCTTTTTCTGCCGCCCGCTTCTTCTTCTCCTCAGCTTTATTCGTCTCCTCGACTTTCTTCTTCTTCTCCTCCGCTATCATCTTCACCGCAGAAGCAGCAGTCTTGGAGACCGGCTTGGATCCCCTCGAAGGCTGAGGTTTGCTGACCTTAGCCGCCTCCTTCGTAGCAGCGGTACCTTTCTTGGGGGCCGTTTTCGCTGATCCAGCGCGTGTGGCTTTAGAGTATTGGTGCAGACGCGAGAGGGCACATTGGTGCAGGTGGGACTGACGCAGCCTGGGATGTTTCAAAAGTGCATGGGCGAACAATGGACGACGCTTCCGCTCAAGGCAAGCTTGAAAATTTCCGTATACGTATCAGGATGGAAGTAAGTGCAATCTTTCTTTGTTCGCGGTCACTGCACCGATCGACTCGGCTCGAGACGATGGTCATTTACAGATTCGAGAAGAGGGGACGGCACAACACAGGATACCCCTCGACAGTCGGCTGCACACGAACGCATAAACAAAACCAGTGGTAGAAGACCAGCGGGGCCTGCCGCCCCGTGAGTCCTCCACCGTTGAGATACTTCCTCGCTCCCCCATTCTCTCCATCCCCTTACGCTCCAAATGAACCCTCGAATCTCAAAAAGGCGCCCATCGCCCCCAGCGCGAAACCAAGTTCTCCTTCACCCTCATGCTCATCACTTGGACCACGTCCCTCCGCTCCGCAGGCCCCCTAATCCCAGCGGGCGGTCGCACAGTCATGCTCCACGTAGTCGGATGATGGCGCGTCGCAGTCAGTGTCAAAGGCCTTCACAGTCCGTGGCGGCTCGGAGCGGTCGTCGGCGGCGGCTTCGGGGCCGGCAGAGGTATTGCGAGATTCGAGGGCAGATGGTCCCGGTCGCTCGCGGTTTCGGCGGGAGGAGATGAGAGCAGAGGATGTGGCGGGTGGGTCAGAAGGGGGGCAGCACAAAACAGGAACTCGCTCAAGAGCTCAAAGAGGAAGGGGAGTTGTTGCAAGCAGGTCTCTGGTGTTGCGTTGCGGGAGATGAGGGAGGTCTTTGTCTCGAGCTTGGAAGATAAGGCTTATAGGGTTGCAGCCCATGGCGGGACGGTAGACTCACCTCTCGAGCGGTCACGTACCCAACGTGGAGCGCACAAGGCAGTCGCGAGGGAAGGAGCGGCGGGTGCAGTGTGGCCGTTGAAGAGCAGGAGCAACCCGGCTGTAGGGCTGAGGGGCGAGTATAAACCTCCCCCCGCGCCCCCCCTTTTCCCCCCTTCGCTCGAGCAATTGGGCCGATTCCATCTGGTACGTTCAGGTTGCCTAGTAAGTCTCGGTGTCAATGGCACCTCTTGCGCTGCGCTAGCTGATGAACGTTGCATGACGGGATGAAGAGGTTGATGGTGTTTCGTAGCAAGCCTGGCGTTCTTGATGAAACCCCCGTAATCAAGCAGTCGCGGATAAAGTTCTTTGGTCCAGTTGCATACGTCTTCGTAAAGCTGGTCTACTTCTCATCAGCAGCATTAGCAGCTTCTCCCGACGAGGCGGCTTCGTTCACCGTGTCGGTTGCCACAGTATCGTTAACAGCACCACCTTCACCAGCACCACCGTCCTCCGCCGCCTTTGCCGTCTCTTTCCCCTTTCCCTTTGCCTTTGCCTTCGCCTTCCTCCTCTTCCCCTTCCCCAACGCCGGCAGACTTGTCTCCCCTCCCATGACCTCCTCCCCCTCCGCCTCCAACTCCCTCACCTTCTCCTGCCCACTGATAAACATACTCAAATCCCGGTTCATCTCTTCTAGCTCCCCCTTCTCGCCCCTCAGTCCCTCCACGTCCTTTCTCAAACCCCCCACCTTCTCCTCGGCAGCCCCAACCCTCTTCCCCAACCCCTCACTCAACGCCTTCTCCTCCCTCAACTTGGCGCCCAAATCCCGCGCCAACGCCTCAAACTTCCCCCGTGCCTTTTCACTCCTCTCCAGCGCGCGCTCGACCCGCTCCAGCGCCGCTCGCGCCTCCTCGCTCTCCGCCCGGCTTATGGACGTCCCCTCACGCGCCGCCGCCGCGTCCGCAGCCGCGCTTTCCGCCCGGGCAGACGCCGTAGCAGCCTTGTCGACCGCGCGCTCGACCTGCTCCTCGAAGTACCTCCGCTGCCCCTCCAGCTGGCTTGTCAACAGAAACGTATACTCCGACGCCATGCCCTCCATTTTCTCCCTCGGCACCAAATCCCCGCCTTCCGCCCGGAAAGCCTCGTTCTCATGACGAGCGGGCACCGTGGCGGCGGGAGTGGCCGCCGGAGCGGGCTTCTGCGAGATGAGCCGGTGCACGTAGCCGTCCCCCGCGTAGTCCCAGACGTGCTGGGTGGCGAGGTCCATGGCGTAGCAGTGCGAGGTGGCCTCGTAGTGAGCGAAGGCGTGCGCCGAGTCGTAGCGGCCGCAGCCCACGGCGCCGCAGATAAGGCAGATCCAGAGGTTGGCGGTGGTGGCGCAGACGGCGCAGGCGGGCTCCGGGGGGTCGTCGGGGTCCGAGGCGGTTGGGGTGTGCGAGGGGCGCGGGTAGGGGAAAGTGTAGCTCGGGCTTTGGGTGTAGCGGCATACGGGGCAACCGGAGCCGGGGAAGCGCCATTTTTCCAGACAGGCGCAGTGGAAGACGTGCTGGCAGAGGATGGTGAGGAGGCCTGTCGTTTCGTCCATGCGCTCGAGGCAGACGGGGCAGGTCGGGAGTTCGAGCAGGCTCCTGGGCGGCGGTGCAAGAGGCTTACTGGAGAGGCTCTTCTCCGTCCTCGTCACCTCGCCCGGCGTGAAAGGGTCGTAGGAGTTGTTCTGCGGGAAGCTCGCTCCATCGCCTGCGATCCCCGACGTCTCGGGCAACACAAATTCCACGCTCTTGATAAACACCACATGGCAATTCTCCGGCTCAGCCGCCGAAAACAACCGCCCGTTATACGCCTTCTGCCACTCTCGCGCCCTCTTCGCCGACCGAAACTTCATCAACACCATATACTTGGTGGCCCGCCCCGTGCGTATCAGCCGGAAATGACTGACATCCTCCCGCGCCTGATCGCCCACAAATCCCAGCAAATCGGACGGCATCATCCACGAAGGCACGGCCAGAATGCACAGCGTCGTACAGTCCTCCAGTCCCACCTCTTTCCCTCCTCCAGCACCAGCGCCACCCACTTTCTCTCGCGCCAGCACATCACTCTCCTCACTATCGCGGTACAAATGCACGACCCCCCACCCCACCTCCGTCGTCACGGGGTCCGACGGCAGGAACACCGCCTTCGTGTGCAGGCCGCCAGACCCTCCCTTCACCTCCTGCGTACGAGCCGCCATGTCGATCCGCTCTAGGCTCACGACGCCGTAGCGCCAGTCGCGCGCGGCGGCGGCGTTGGAAGGCTTCGCACGCGCTTCCTGAGACGCGGTCGAGCGCTGTTGCGAGGGTTTGCGGCGGTTCAGCGTGCGCTCGGGTAGCAGCAGGGCATCGCCGTGGGAGTCGGTGTGCTCGGAGGGCGGGTTGCGGGTCGTTGGGGTGGAGGTGTCGGAGCCTGAGGGGTTGGAGCGCGAGTGCGGCGTTGACGGGCGTGGTGGTGAGAAGGTCGAGGAGGTCCAGCGGGAGGTCTTGTGCGCTGGAAGCTGGGTGCGGAAGATGTCGGTGTCTGCGGCCGGGACGAAGGGGCGGTTGGTGAGGGTGGGAGTGAGGCGCTGCGGGTTGCTGTTTGCGGCGGGTGAAGGGTAGAGCTCGAGCTTTAGGTGGAAGAAGTAGGGAGGCATGAAGGAGTGCGTATGAGCGGTGGACCTACTGTGGGCATTCCTCTGTTGTGTAAGAGGTTTGCCTGGAGTGTGAATTTACAGTGGACCAACGACAGTGAGACTTGCTCCTTGTGAATTGTCTCTTGACAAGGGAGAGAGCAACCGGGGATTTCGAAGGATAAAAGTCGCGGGCGGCGTTACGTAAGGGGTCACGTGCTGTCAGGCTTCAAGCACAAGTCCACAGCTTATCTCGCTCTCGAGGAAGATAGGGTACCATACTGAAACATATCTATACGAGAGGCCACAGCGAGGACGAAAAAGGGGGAAACATGTGAAGCTGGAAGTGTCTTTGGAGTAGCATCATGCGACCGCAAGGCCAATGCAATTCATGTGCTATCTCAGGAAGCTGAAGAGCTGCCTGGCCGTAGCTGTTTCGTGCTCGTGATATCCGTGAAGCCCGTCCCAATACAACGCCATCCGCCCCAAATTCCAGCCATCATCTACTGCCCACCACGCAGACGCAGCACGAGGTGCAGAGTCGACTCCTTCTGGATGTTGTAGTCGCTCAACGTCCTCCCGTCTTCGAGCTGCTTCCCGGCGAAGATCAGACGCTGCTGGTCTGGGGGAATGCCCTCCTTGTCCTGGATTTTGCTCTTGACGTTGTCGATCGTATCGCTAGACTCGACTTCGAGGGTGATGGTTTTGCCGGTGAGAGTCTTGACGAATATTTGCATACCGCCACGCAAACGGAGGACGAGGTGGAGCGTGGACTCCTTTTGGATGTTGTAGTCGGAAAGAGTGCGGCCGTCCTCGAGTTGCTTGCCAGCGAAGATGAGACGCTGCTGGTCCGGAGGGATGCCCTCCTTGTCTTGGATCTTGCTCTTGACGTTGTCGATCGTGTCGGATGACTCCACCTCAAGGGTGATGGTCTTGCCCGTCAGAGTCTTGACGAAGATCTGCATGCCACCACGCAGGCGAAGCACCAGGTGGAGGGTACTCTCCTTCTGGATGTTGTAGTCGGAGAGGGTGCGACCATCCTCAAGCTGCTTGCCAGCGAAGATCAGGCGCTGCTGGTCCGGGGGGATGCCCTCCTTGTCCTGGATCTTGCTCTTCACGTTGTCGATGGTGTCGGAGCTCTCGACCTCGAGGGTGATGGTCTTGCCGGTAACTGTGAGAGCGAATTAGAGTGAGTCGAGCGCGTGCGATGAGCACCAGGTGGCAATCATGCCAGCTGAAGGGTATACTTACGGGTCTTCACGAAGATCTGCATGTTTGCGGTGGTGTGTGGTGATTCGTGGAAGTCTGGTGAACGTGGGTGATGGTAAGATAGATGGTACGAGAGGTCGTGGTGGTTGGAGTTGTAAGTTGGTCAAGGGAGGATGGGGTGGAGAGGATGACGTTCTTAAAGGCCGCAGCCGGGGGCGGCGGGTTGTCAGGTGGCTGACGTTAGCGCGACTTGGCGTTCACTGGCCGACGCCGGAAGCTTCCTGCGACTTCGCCCGCGCAGGCAAGCAGCGAGGCAGTGAGAAAAGTGGTGACTGGATATTTGCCACTCACCACCTCAGCTTCTGATGCGTTCACGTGCTTGAAGGTGTGAAGCTCACAATCATCATAAAGCTGCTCCTGCGGACATGCCGTACCCGTCGACCAAGACACAGGTCACGGCTTATCGCGGCGACCACGACGTGGTCAATGGCCACGGCCGGTCGAGCTCTAGATCGGCCGATGCATACATACGCCTTGGTGACGACCTTGGTGCTGCCACAACACACACTCCAAGGCGGGGAAGGGGTCGCTGGTTCAGTCACATTCACTGTCCATTAGGGTGCTGGCCTGAGCGCAGTGACAAGTGATGAAAGTGAACGGAAGGTGGCAACGCTGATATTGGTGGTACTGATCGTCTGGTGACGTGAGAGGCAGGCGGTGTAGGTGCGGTCTGCTCGTAGAAGAATCGATTTGCGCAGAACGCATGCATAGAATGTTGTTGTGCGGAGAAAAGACGCCGTTGACGCTTGTGACGAGACAACGCCTTCGAAAGTATCATCCAACACTCGTCAGATGACAACGCGTTCAGGCAGAGGTGCTTGCAGCTATCCGCACTAAATCACCAGGTAGATAATGAGAAGACCGAAAGCAAGCGAACACCATACCGCGTCTCCCTCCTCACGAATGCTGAAACGCCACTTCCCCCGGCCGCGGCTTCCGTCCAAAGACCACCGGCATAGGGAAATACGCATGGATCTTGCGATCCGCCAGATCCCTCGCAACCCGCGCGCAAAGCACGTCGACCTCCTCCTTTCGCCAGCCCAACCCGCGCGTCAGCAGCGCCAGACAAAACCCCTCCAGCCCCTCGGTGACATTGGTCTGATTCCAGCGACCCAACTCCTTCATCAGCCGGTCTTTGGGCCATGCGTTGCTGGGCCACATGAACATGCGGACCTGGATGTCGATGAAACCCGCCTCTTGCATCCAAGACTGGTAGTAGTCGGCGGCGTCGGAGCCAAGAGGGCGGCCGAGCGCGCGCGAACCTTCGCAGAGGAGCTCGCCCCAGCGCATTAGATACGTGTTGTTGGCGGTGCCGTCGCTCGATTTCACCGGAAGGCCGTAATCTTGAAGCTCTATCCAACCGCCCGGCTCGAGGTTTCTGCGACGATAAGGGTCAGTCTTGGTGGAGTTGACGGCTGTCAAGAGGTCGAGATGAGCCGTACTCGTATGCTTGGCGGAAAATGCCCTGCCAGTCGGCGAAGCAGCCTGCCATGAGGCGGAGGTGGATGAAGTTGAACTTTCCCTCATATATCCATTCGTCTTCGGCATCGTCGACAACGAACTTTAGGTTTGGCGGCACGCTGGGTGCCAAAATTGTTAGTACTACGGCCTCTTCCAAGCATCAGAACTTACTCACAGGCCAGGCTGCCCCGGACTGAGATCAATGCCTATTGTTTGGCAGTTTGGAAACTCATCGGCTGAATCCCCCGTCAGCACACCAATTCCTTCAATTCAATCATTCACGGCATTGGACCCCGCACCTACCAAAATCGATCGCCCAAATGCCCGTTCCGGTCCCCACATCTAAACAGCGCTTGGGGTTGACCAACGGAGCAAAAAACAGCTTCTCGCCGAAGGTGATGCGGAAGAGCTGGTGTTGCAGGTCCAGACGATCGGCTTCACGCTATCGCCCCGTGTCAGCAGCGTCAGCAAAGAGGCGTCAGCGCCCGGCGCTATTGGTTCCGGACCGCAAGTGTTGGGGGCGCTGCTAGCGCACGTGGTGGCGCTAGAGTTCCCGATCGATCGGTATTAGAGGCGTCTCATGGCGATCGCGCCCCTTGCGAGCTGAAGGAGATGGTTCAAACGTACCTCGTCGTTCGGAAAGATGTACTTGCCGTCTTTATAAGCTGTGCGGATCTTGTCAGTCGCAAACAGGCGGATGAAGGGTGTGACGTGATCGTCGCGCGGTGCGCCCAGCTTTCACGCACCATGGTAAGTCCGTCCGTGCTCTTTGCGGTAGTTGTAGATGCTTTCGCTGAGGCTCGTGGTCACGCTTGCTCTGAACGGCGGGGTCAGTCCTGGCCCTTTAATCTTAGGTAATGAAGGGCCAGATTGTCGCTCACCTGTCGCTGCCGAAAGCTGAGTCGCTCTCACTCTCCTGTTTGCCGCATGGTTATTATTACGGTGATCAGCGCGAGGGGGCGAGGGGGAATTAGCACGACGCACGTCGACGACCAGGTCTTGTTCGTCAGCAAATTGGAAGGTTACGGGTTCAGTCGTATCTTCTGGCTGGAGCTGGACGTCTTGCTGCTCCAAAGGTAGGTCGACAGGCTCGGGTTGGGGAGGATTCAATTGCCCCAGCAAGACCTCTGACGGCGGTGGCTGGGACGTGGCGGGCTGGCTGCTAGCATGCGTTTGGTCTTCGTCTCGAGATTGATGTTGCGACACGGCATGCTCAAACGTCTGCGGGAACTGAATTCGTTGCACTGAGTGCTCATGCTGCGCTGGACGGTCGTGCTGTGCCAACAAATTGTCCCGAGAGTGAGATTGCTGGCCGGCCCCGGCCAAGTTGCTTTCACAATCTCTGTAGGCCGGCGATGGTAGCACTTGGGCCTCCACGCCTGGCCTCTCCGAGTGACCTTCAGCCTCTGTCGCGGCGGCTCGAGCATCAGCACCCGTGGCGATCTCATCTCCAGCACATGGTCCGCCTCCGACATCCTCGTCGGCACGGCTCGCATTCTCGCCAAGCAGTACCCCCTCTAGCCCTCCGCCGGCTGTCCTCGTATTCTGGTTCTCTTCCCTGCCCCGTCCTGGATCCATCGCCCGCGACGCAGACCACGGGGTGACGAGAGCCGGCTTCCGGGCGTTCAGCAGCAGCAATGGGGCGGGGGACACTCCCAGCGGGCTCCGCGGCAAGGCAGAAGCTGTCTCACCCGCACGTGGTGGAGAGGGCAGGGGTCGAGAGCAGTCAACATCCGTCTTCCTTACTCTCTGTCTGCGTTTGCGCTGGCAGAATGGAAGGGCAGCGGCGAAACATTGCAAGGTCGCACATGATGACTACGGCGCCGCGCCCCTCCTTTTTATTACGGTCGCCCCACGTCCGCCGCAGCTGGTGGTGTTCCGGCGGGGCGGGCAAGTTCATGTACGTGTCTTCCAATATGGTATCCCGTGCCACGCGGTGGGATGCTCGGGGGCGGCCTTTGTCGTCCGGCGTGAGGAAAGCTGCCGAGGACGCGCTGGGACGAGACGAACCGCGAACGCCTTGCTTACAGATTGCTTTGCCGCTCGACAGGTCGCGGCGCCTCACATCCTCCCGGCGCGTACTGCGGCGAGCAGGTTTCAGACACGCCTTGTCCCGGAGAGGGTAGGGAAGCAGGTGAGATCGAAGGGTCGAGGTGTGATCGGAGTCCAGTTCGTGGTCCAACGGCCACCGCCTTTAAGGCCACCTTCCACAAGTGGTGCTAGGCTCGTGCCGGTAGCTGCCGAACGGCTCCGAGGGCTCCCGTGCTCGGTCCGCCTTGCACGCTCTCCTGCCCCAGCGCCCAGACTTGAAACCCCGCCGCGCAACCTCGCCCAAAACCCCCCTCACCCTGCACTGGCGATACCTAACATCTTTCCGTTCGCGATTCGCCCTTCGGCTCCGCGCACGCAACCCCGAGTACTCGACACACGTACGTACCTATCCGGATCGACCGCAGCTCCCCGTCGGCCACCCTGCGTATCGACCCCCGGCCTTGCCAGCACGCATCGGGCCAAACGGCCGTTGGCGACAGGCGAACCACGGTACCGACCAGTCTCGCGCACCTCCCGCATCCTGCAGCGCCAACGTGGCGCTGCTCCCTTGTCAGCAAAGCAGTGAAGAGCAGCCAGATGTCGTCACCCTGTTTGCTCCATTGTCTCGATATGAGGTCGGGCGTGATGGCGAGACGCTAACACTTCGACTGGAGGACTTATAATCTGTTAGCCGCCGCCGCCTTGTTTCGACCGAAGCGTGATCAGCCGCCATGTGGTTCTCTCCATGATCACGTTGCTGCACCTTCCGTGCTCGCGCCATATCCTGGTTCGGCGTGACCGACGAGACATAATGGAAATCGCTAAAGGAAGCTATGGCCGCCACCACACCACCATCGCGCCGCCATGTCTGGCCCACTCTCCAATATCTCGAGCAACGGGCGCAAGCGAGCTTGCGAACCATGCGTCCACGCCTGTCGCCAACGCTCTACGGGCCTAGTCTGCACCAATGCGGGTAGGCTAGACACTGCTCTCATGCACTGACGACAGTCAATCGTCTTGCGGTGGTGTTGAGAGGCGACGACGCGCCCGGCAGCTGCAGCGTCTCGTTTAGCACCGAACAGCACATGAAGCCCTTCCAACCAGACCAATGGTGCCCCCGCTCGGACTCCCCTCCCCCGTGTCCACGATGCCGTGCATAAGCCGTTCGGCACCCTGATTTCCTTTACACAGAGTAGTAGTAAAAGCCCGCTCGTCCTGTCTGTCCCTGCTTCTTCCCGTCGAAAGCAACCTCGCGTCGGACTTGACCTTCAAGAGCCGCGAGAAAGTCAAGACAGAGGTACGGAGAACGTACAGCGCATCGATACGCTGACGACCCCTACCGCCCGATCGCACTTCCTCACGCCTCCCCACGTGAACACGGCATAACGGCGACCGCCAGCGCGGCGACTTGTCAGACCGCCACCACCCACTTCACCGGGCCCGCAACCTTTCCCTTCCATCTACGCTCGCTGTGCAGCAAGCAGCCAGCCAGCAAACCCGCAGGCACCGTGCCCGCAAACGCCATCAGCAAGGAGGCTCACCCGTCTCAAGCGAGCGTCGCAGCCACGAGAGCGAAATAAAGCTATTTCGCTCAATCACAGCCCGTCCCGACAGTCTGGTTTCGCTGCTCACGCCTCCCCCGCCCCACCGTCCGCTCATCGCTGCTTGCACACCAGACTGACACTGACACACACGCTGACCCCACCCGCTGCAACGCGCTCGAATCGCCGCCGCCCCCTGCCACCGCAAGGCCCGCAAAGGGTCGGCGACTCTTGCAAACGTTAGACACCCGCGGCAACACGCCGGCGAACTCTGCCCGTGATTCTGTGACCCTTCGCTGCGCGCCCCTCAGTAACGACTTCTTCGTCAAAACGTCGCAATGGCGTCGGCGGCGGTCCTCGCGTGCGTCGCGCTCGCGCTGCTCTACACCTTACACAGGGTGCGGACGTTCTACGCGCTGCGGCACTTTGGCGGGCAATGGAGTGTGGGATGGAGCCGTATCTGGTTGCTGCGCACGCAGCAAAGCGGTGCTATGCACAAGACGTTCACGGCGGTGAACGATCGTTATGGTGAGTGCAATTTCGACCATTTCTTTTTCCAACTGTCATGCCGCTCCCTCGGGTTGGGGGCGGGCTCGGGGTGGCGGTGTGTCGGAAATGGGCTGTTGTGCAACGGTGTCGCCGGCTTTCGAGCCTTTTGGGAATGTGCTGGGTTCTCGTGGCCGCCAGGATCGGCTGTCGCCGATACACGTGCTGGAGGCGTGATCGCTTGGCGGATATTGATTTGAGTGCTGACTTTCGGTGCGCGACAGGCTCCACTGCTCGTATTGCCCCGAAAGTACTCTTGACGACTGATCCCGAACTTATTCGTCGCATGAACGCCGTCCGTTCGGCGTTCACCAGAGGAGCTTTTTACCACGCTCTCAAATTGCATCCTGAGCGCGACATCACGTCCGTCGTCGACGAGCGAAGGCATCATGAGCTGCGACACGCTATGGCGGCCGGCTACGCGGGCAAGGAGAACTTCCACCTCGAGGGCGATGTGGACGAGCAGCTGCTCAACTTCCTACACCTGCTCGAGACCCGCTACGTCGCGCGCCCGGATGAGGGCGTGTACCGCACCGTCGACCTCTCGCGCGTGACGTCCTTCTTCACCCTTGACGTCATCTCCAAAATTGCCTTTGGGCAAACGTTCGGTTTCCTCGATCGCGACGAGGACCCCTTCGACTACCTGAAGACACTGGGCCAGTTCCTTCCCGCCGTCTTGACTTTCGGTGTCTACCACGAGCTGACACAAATCTTGAAGGTGCCGCTACTCAAGGCCGTGCTGCCGAAGTCAACAGACAAGCGCGGCGTCGGGCGCGTCATGGGCTTTGCGCGCGAACGCGTTAAGGAGCGCTTCGGCCACAAGCCCATTGTGCGCCAGGACATGCTGGGCTCCTTTATCACACACGGCCTCGCGCAGGGCGAGCTCGAGAGCGAAACCCTGACACAAATCACTGCGGGTTCCGACAGCACCGCCTCCTCGCTGCGCATGGCACTGCATTTCATTTGCACTGCGCCACCGGTGCTTGCGCGCCTGCTCGCCGAAATCGAGGCCGCCGTCGCCGCGGGCAATATCTCGCGGCCCATCATCAAGGACGCCGAAGCGCGCGGTCTGGCATACCTCCAGGCCTGCATCAACGAGTCGCTACGCATGTACCCGCCCGTGACGGGGCTCCTGTCCAAAGCGGTTCCCAAGGGCGGTGCGACGATCGAGGTCGACGGTAAGGAAAAGTTCGTGCCGGGCGGCGTGCAGATTGCGTGGAACAGCTGGGGTCTGATGCGGCGGCGCGAGATCTTCGGGGCCGACTGCGAGATCTTCCGGCCGGAGCGCTGGCTTGCACGCGATGGCGGCGATAAAGAGAGACTGCGCGTGGCGCGGATGATGGATACGCTCTCGCTATGTTTCGGGTACGGGCGGTTCGGTTGTCTTGGGCGCGGCGTGGCGACCATGGAGCTGAACAAGGCTATCATCGAGGTAAGCGAATTTTTTGACTCTTTCTGTATAGGACGGGGTCATGCTAACGTTTTGCCCACAGACACTCCTGCGCTTCAATCTGCAGCCCGTCAGCTTGGCCAAGCCCTTCAATGAGGCGGTCGTCGGATTCTACGTCCACACCGACATGGACTTTGTCGTCTCGCACCGCCACCAGGATGAAGCGCAGCGGATCGCGAGCCAGTATCAGCCAAAAGTCTCAGCAATGGCTGGAGCTTTTGAGGAATGATGAGATCCCAGCAACCGACAATCTGACACAATCAGGAGGTATCAGTGACTCCGTGGGGTTTGGTTTGATGCCATCTGGATCGGCGCAGTCGTGTCTGGCGTTGGATGGAAAGCGTTCTTTCGGCTTGGCTCCGTCATCTACGATGCGGTTGGGTGGATCGATGAAATGCGCGTGGCCGTACTTAATTTGAGGTCTTGCTCGATTTGATGTCCGCTAGAATGCCAATGGCAACCTTTCGATGCCCACCTCCAACTCACCCGTTTCAGAGCTGCTAGAGCCCACTGTAGTAAATCGTCTCAACGTGCATACTGATGCGGTCGGTCTCGCCAGATCTAGCCCCAACATGCTGTGCGCGCCCACGCTGTCGCCAGCCGCGAGCGTTTTGTCCGGTCGGCGAGCGGCCTTCGTTTGCGCGAGAATTGGTTATCTTCATCGCACAGCAGCAGGTCGTGATCGCTACATCGAGCGCCACCGGTCCGCAATCAACAAAACGTAGCCGAGCGTGGACAGTGCTGTCTTGGGATTTTGCGTCAGCCGAGACTACTGGGCGGGCTTGTCGCGTTGGCGTCTAGACTCGGGCACGCGAGAAAGGTGAAGGCAAACAGCAAGACATCCTGTAGCGCTCAATGCGGACGTGCAAATTTGCATGTTGTCGAATGTGCAATGTGCGAACGCTTGGAGGCTCGAAGCGATTGGCGAAGCGGCTGCGGAAGGAGAGAGAGAGATGCCGCGCGTTCCAGGTTCCAACCTCCCACACCAGCGATCGTCGCAGCCGCATCCCGCCCCAATCTCGCTCCCAGCTGGCCGGCCCAAGGACGGCGACGCGGAGGTCACCACAGGATCACCACATTCTGCGCCAGCCTTCACCACGTTTCTCTTCTTTCTACTCCCTCCGTCCGCCTTGTTTGTCTTTTGCAGCTCGATCGCGTGTGACTCTCGTCGCTCGTTGATCCACTGGGCGCCAGCACAGCCATCTTCATCTCCCGCTCAGCGTCGCGTCTGGAACCCATCATGAGCGTGCGCGCCTCCGCGTGCATTCTCCGGCCACGATGAGAGTGAGTTTGCTACTGCCCTAGCCAGCCAAAGCCCCGCGCAGTGTTGCGCGCGTGAAATATCACAATTGCGACACAATGGCGCCATGGCGTGCTGCTCCGCGGAGCCCTCATGCTAACAATAACTCCCGCGCCCTAGTTCCACCAGCTGCCGCCAGCACTGCTGGCCACGATAGTCGCAGCCGTCATTCCTACTTCTGATGCCCAGACCCCGCCCCTGGCCACCTACAAGGACGTCCTCAAATCGAAGCTGGACGAGAACATCACCATCGCCTACAAGCAACCCCCTGTCGGCACCTGCACGACCGCCTTCGCCACCCAAAAGCAGTACACGGGGTACATTGGCCTGCCGCCCTTCACCCTCGCCCCAATCCAGCAGGATTATTCCATCAACACCTTCTTCTGGTTCGTCGAGGCGCGGCAGACGCCCGAGAGCGCGCCGCTGACCATTTGGCTCAATGGCGGGCCCGGCTCGAGCAGCATGGTGGGCCTCTTCAACGAGATGGGACCGTGTGAGGTCGTGCAGCTTAAGGACGGCACGTATGGCACGCAGTCCCGTATGTGGGGCTGGGATCGCAGTAGTAATCTGCTGTTCATCGACCAGCCGAACCAGGTAGGGTTCTCGTACGACGACGTGACGAATGCGACGATCGACCTGTTTAATGGGCGGGTGCTGGACGTCGAAGAGCCGCGGGACTCCGATCTTCCGGACTCCATGTTTCTCGAGGGCAGCTTTGGCTCCGCGAGCAACTCGGACGACCCTCCGTGGGCCAACACGCCCAATACCACAGACATCGCAGCGCGGGCCACCTGGGAGTTTCTGCAGGCGTGGCTGTCCGCTTTCCCGCAGTACAATCCGGCAGAACGGCGGAATGTGACCACGCCGAACACGCGACCGAACGATCCAGCGGGCATTCATTTGTTTGCTGAGTCCTACGGTGGCAAATATGGGCCTGTTTTCGCTGCTTATTTCGAAGAGCAGAACGAACGGCGGAAGAATGGCTCGTTGTCGGAGAACGACACGCTTGCCATCAAAATCGAGACGGTGGGCATTATAAACGGCGTGGTGGATGACCTGGTTCAAGACTATTACTACCCCGTTTTCGCTTCTAATAACACCTACGGCATTGAAGCCATCAGTCAGGTTGATGAGGTCAATGGCATCACATTGTACGATGACGAGTGCAAGCCTGCGATCGAGAAGTGCCGCGAAGCTATACGCGAGACGGACCCTAATGGGTTCGGAGATGTGGAGGACACTAATGAGATGTGCGAGGAGGCGCAGAGGACGTGCAACGATCTTCAGTCGGCTTATTACCATAGCGGTCGCTCGCCCTACGACATTCGTCAGAAGTTGCCGAATCCTGACCCACCCGCGGCCTATGCGCAGTATCTCAACAACGAGACGGTCCTTCAAGCAATAGGGGCCCGGGTCAACTACACCGAGAGCAATCCGTACGTCCAGGCAGGCTTCATCAGCACTGGTGATACCATCCGCGGCGGTCAACTCGAAGCTCTCGCGTCGCTCCTCCGCAGCGGCGTGCGCGTGGCCCTCATCTACGGCGACTCGGACTTTATCTGCAACTGGTATGGCGGTCAAGCCATTAGCTTCGCCATCGCGGACCTTCTGACGGACCACCCGTCCAGCTCCTCCGCGACCTCCGATCCCAATGTCCCACCCTACTCCTCCGGCTTCCCGGACGCCGGCTACTCCGAAATCGTCGTCAACAATTCCTACGTCGGCGGCTCAGTGCGCCAATACGGCAACCTCAGCTTCGCGCGCATCTACGACGCCGGCCACCTGGTCCCCTACTACCAACCTGAAACAGCCTTCACCGTCTTTACGCGCGTCATCAAGGGCACCGATCTAGCCACCGGCGACCTCATCGACCTCAGCTCCTTCCGCAGCACCGGCCCAGCCAACTCCACCCACAACAACACCGAGGAGCACGACCCGGACCCCACCTGCTGGATACGCGCCTGGAATGCAACGTGCAGCGACGATGACACCGACGCCATGCTCGCCGGCGATGGCATCGTCGCCAATGGCATCTTCTATCGCGATAAACAAGAGACAACCTCCGGGCTACCGAGTAGCACCGTCGCTGCAGGTGTGCCAGGACACCCAATGCCACTTGCTGCAGATGATGACAAGACGAGCGAGAGCGGCACGCCGGCGCTGACGGGCGTGTACACGGCGACGGGCACACCGAGTCCGACGTCTTCGGGCGCTGTAGCGGGGTTGAGGGTGCCAGAGTGGGAGGTGCGGTGGGGACCGCTGGGGACGGTCGCCCTGGGGCTGGTTTTGGGTGGGGGGTTGATGGCCGCATGAGGGACAAGAAGCTGGGCGTTTGGCGTGATCTTTGATCACCTTATGGTGGGCCGGCGAGTTGATGCTTTTTCGAGGCTTGCGCAAATACCCTGCCCGCGCTTGTCCCCCGCTTTTGCTGGTGACGGACATGTATCATTATGTATCGGTAACAGCGGCTGCCGCTGGGAAGTGATGGTAATGGGACGGAATGATGACGGATCATGTGGGACGTTTTAAGGCAGGATCACAAGGTAGACGCCTTGTTTCTCCAAAGTTGCCGCTTTTCCTTGACGTTTCGAGCGTCTGGTGGTCGTTCGGCTTTTGCTCTCGACGCCGGGCAAGTCCTGTCGGCCGCCCGCCGATACGCAAGCACCCCGCGCGCCCCGCCATCGGCCTGAGATACCCCGCGTCGACTTCACTTAATGGTGTGTGGATACGGACCCGTCGACGCTCGGGAAATCAAATAGAAAATAGGCTATTCGCCCGGAGTAAGTACCTACCTTCTTAGCTTACTTTTCATCTTGTACGATTTCCCTGGTCCGCCTCGTTTTCCCTCTATTCTGAAATTGCAATTGCTCTTCTCCATTCTCAACTCCTCCTTTCTATCTCCCCCTCCCCCATTCCCCACCATACAACCACAGCCATGCCCTCCACCCTCCCCTCCAACCGCGCCGTGCGCATGCTCTCGGCCGCCGCGAAAGGCAACTACGGCGTCCTCGGGGTCGTAACCTACAATCTCGAAACCCTCGTGGCCGCGATCCAAGCCGCCGAGTCGAAACGCTCGCCGTTGCAGATACTCCTCTTCCCCTGGGCCTACAACTACTCCCCGCTCTTTGTGGACTTCGTGGCGCACGCATGCCGCCGCGCTTCGGTGCCCGTGACCCTGCACATGGACCACGCGCAAGACCCGGCCGTGATCCGCGCCGTGGCCGACATCAAGGCCGCGGACGGCACGCCGGCGTTCGACAGCATCATGGTCGACATGAGCCACCAAGAGAAGGCGGAGAATCTGGCGTTGACGAAGGAGCTCGTGGCGTTTTGCCATGAGAGGGGGATTGCTGCGGAGGCGGAGCCCGGGAGGATTGAGGGTGGGGAGGATGGGGTCAAGGATACGGCGGAGTTGGAAGGGATGATGACGACGGCTGACGAGGTGGAGGAGTTTGTGCAGACCGGGATTGACTTTTTGGCGCCGGCGTTTGGCAATGTGCATGGGGAGTATGGGGGCGTGGAGAATATCCGGAAGGCGTTGGACTTCAAACGGTGAGTGATTTGATGGGCGGGTCCGGGATGATTGCTGATGCGTGCGCAATGCTAGGCTCGACGCGATCCAAGAAGAGGCGCGCGAGCGCGTGCAGGTCGTAATGCACGGAACGAACGGGTTCCCGCCTGATGTCATGGCCGAGTGTATCAAGCGTGGCGTGACGCGTGTGAATGTGAATAAGCTGGTGCTGGACAAATACAATGCGTATGTGGCGGAGAACACGGGGAAGGCGCCGCTGACGGAGCTGATGGCGAAGGGGACGTCGTTGATCAAGGAGATGTGCGAGGAGTGGATGGACCACATTGGGAGTACCGGGAAAGCGGATGCGTAGACAGAGGGTGTTTGGAGCGTTTAGATAACTTGCAAGCAGCATAGACAGAGCTGAACTACTTATGCTCCAAACTCGCTCTAAAGTCCTCAACCGCCCCCTTGAACGGCTGGTCCGGCACCAGACCCAGCTTCAGCGCGCGAGCCGTGTCATACCTGACAGACCAGCTTTCAAGGATCGCCTTGACCTGCGGCGACGGGTCTTCCCTCTTAACAAGCTTTACCGCCTCCTCGCCGCCCACCTCTCTTAGGGCCTGCAGCATCTCCCCCGCCGTGGCCGTGATGCCCGGCACGTTAATTTGCCGAATGTGGGACGGCAGAGCGTCGCTCGGCAGCTTCAGCACAATCATCAAATTCTTCACCAGCGTTTTGGGTGAGCACAGCCAGCACTCAAAATCATTACCGACCGGAATTTGACTCTGCAACCCCTGCAATGGCTCACGGATAATTCCACTCATCCAGCTGCTGGCCGCCTGGCTTGGCTTCCCCGGCCGCACTGAGATGGTAGGGAAACGGAGCGAGAAGCCGTCGATGAAGCCTCGGCGATTATAGTCGTTGACGGCGGCCTCGCACATGATCTTCTGCGTGCCATAGCTGCCCTGGGGCGTACAGGGCGTGTCCTCGCTCGGCGTGTGGGGCAGCGGCTGCCCGTAGGCCGCGCACGAGGAGGCGTAGATCAGCCGTACGCCGGGGCAGATTTTGCGCACGGCTTCGAGGAGGTTGAGGGTCGAGTGCAGGTTCACGCGGTAGCCCAGGTCGAAGTCCGATTCGGAGCCGGCACTCATGATGCCATGAAAGACGTAGATGGCGCCCAGGTCGGGGCTGAGGACTGCTGAAGGGTCTTCGCTGAGGTCGGCTTTGATGCATTGAGCGTTTTGGGCGTGGGCGTCCACGGCGGTGGGAACGGGGGGTTCGAAGATGTCTGTTAGGACCAGCTGGTGGCCGTCTTTAAGAAGGTGTTCGGCAAGGAGCTGGCCGAGGAAGCCGCCGGCGCCTGTGATGAGAATCTTCATGGTTTTGGTGTTCCTCTATCTTGGTTGAGCTGAAGAACACGAGAGAGACGGAGGGCAAGAGAGAATGTCTTTCAGCAATCCTAAGAGAGCGATGCGAGCCACCTTCCGCAAGTGAGTACTAATACATGTCGGTTCTATGAGCTGCTGCGGACACGGCCGAGATCGCAAGCTCCTGCACCGCGAAGGGCGACATCACCCGAATGAGCTGCCTCGGAGTAATGCCCCCCGTGGCCACAGCGGCGATGCTGGTTGAGGGGGGGTAAGAGAGGGAAGCTGAGGTGCTCTCGACCTCCAGCAGGCGACAGCCAGCTACGTCGGTGTTCGTTCGGAAGCGGTCGCCGATGTCAAATGCCGTCCCTCGGAAGTCGTTCTCCGAGCCTTCGCTGACATAAGGTGAGGCTGACCCTTACCTAAGCCATCATACGACCACCCAGTCAGCAGCTTGCAGTAAGATCCAACAAGGCGGCGAGGAACATCATTGTTATCGTTCCTCCAACACAAGCAATGTCTCGGCGAGAGGCTTAAAGGATGAGTTGTCGTCAATGTCACCTTGTCGTAGCATCATTGCTCGGTCGCTCGCTACAAAGATGCGGCGACTTACGAGCTTGCCGCGCCTCTGGACTTTGGCTTTTCATGGAAATGACCATCTTTCCTGCCATCTACCCCGGGCGGAGGCGGTTGTGGGGACGCGAACGAGTCAATTTGCGGGGACTAGCCTACGCGGCTGACATGTCTGCGAGAGAAGGTCTTGCGACACGAAAAATGCTCTAGGGACAACTTATTCCACCGAGCCCAATGGGAGAAAGAATCGATAAATGACGGACTGGTCTTCAGTTCTTTCGTATTGTTTGTCTCCATTTCATCTCGACAGGGAAAAAACATTGGCAGCTTCGCCATCATGTCTTCAGACCCGTCAAAGCCTGCGCCGGAAGAGCATGAGATGCGCTCCAGCATCGACAAGAGTGTTGCGCCTGGCGCAAATGAGGCTCAACGAGCCTTCTTCATGGAATTCGCAATCAAAGACGACGAATGGCGCGAGTTTCACGACAAGAAACTCATTCGAAAAGTCGACCTCCATCTCATGCCGCTGTTGATCATCATGTACTTGCTCAACTTCCTCGATCGCAGCAATCTGGCTCAGGCGCGGCAGGGCACGCTCGAAGAGGACCTGGGTATGAGCGGGACGGACTTCAACACAGCCACTTCGATCTTCTTCGTGGCATACCTGCTCATGCAGTTGCCATCGAACATGATCATCACGCGCGTGCGGCCAAGTCTTTATCTTGGTACCAGTGTACTACTGTGGGGTGTCGTCTCCACGTGCAATGCTGCAACGAGAACTTACACCGATTTGATCGTTACAAGATTCTTCCTCGGTTTGTGAGTCGACGTCTCAATCCGAAACGTTCTTCGTGCTAGTCCCAAGCTGACAGATACATTCTCCCCGCAGCGTGGAGGCTCCTTTCTTCCCAGGGGCTGTCTTTCTTATGTCATCTTGGTACTCGAGGGCCGAGTTGACTAGAAGAATCGGATGGTTCTACGCTGGCAGTGCACTGGCCAACATGTTTGGTGGACTAATCGCGTATGGAGTGCTGGAGAATATCGGCACATCTCTCGGCATTGCGGGCTGGGTAAGTAAACGCCTCCATGCATGGACAAGGAAGGACGCTGAATCTTTTGGAGCGGTGGCTATTTATTATCGAAGGGGTCGTTACGATCTTTGTCGCCTTTCTGTGCATGATCTGGCTGCCAGACTTCCCGGCAACGACTCGATGGCTGACCGAGGAAGAACGCGCTTTTGCTGCCTGGCGTTTGCTTGCAGACATTTCGGAAGAGGACGAGAGGCACTCCGCGGGCGTCTGGGATGGCATCAAGCTGGCCATCAAGGACTACCGGCTTTATCTCTTCGTCCTCCTGCAGCACATGAGTCTATTGACTCAAACCTTCCAATATTTCTTCCCGTCCATCGTGGAGACACTCGGTTTCGGCGAGATCATCACCCTGCTTCTGACTGTTCCAGGTTAGCTGATTCATTCTTCGCGCACCTGACACCTCCGCTGACACCAACCCCTCCAGTCTGGTTCGCCACTTTCTGCACTGCGGTCCTCGTCAACTGGACGGCCGCTAAGACCAACGACCGCTCGATCCACATCTTCTGTCTAATGACTGTATCAGCCATCGGCAATGCCATCGCGGCCGCCACGACCAACACAGGGGCGCGCTTCTTCGCCATGTTCCTCATGCCCATCGGCGCCGTGTCCGCCTTCACCATTATCGTCGGCTGGGTCGCCAACTCGTTTCCGCGCCCGCTTGTCAAGCGCTCCGCCGCTATCGCCATCGCCAACATGATAGGCAACACGGCCAGCATCTACGGGAGTTACATGTATGCCGAGTCCACGGCGCCGCAATATGCGCCTGGCGGGTCGGCGAACGCCGCCATCTCGTTTCTGGTGGGCGTGCTTGCAATTACGATGCGTTATCTGCATCAGTGGGAGAATAAGAAGTTGGGGGAGAAAGAGAGGGAGATGGCGGAGGGAGAGGAGGGCCAGAGAGGTAGCGGGGGTGTCGGGTTCAGATATGTCTATTGATCACGAGAAGAAGCAGACGACAAAGAAGTATAGACCTAGAAGCCGTAGAAACTTGACCAGCTGATGATCTGGAGGAATGCTCAAAGGCTGAATTGAGTGTATGTCAGGTGTTGTTTCACATTTTCAAAATCTCAATCATATGGATCTGGTTCGTATTGCAATGCCCCACATCCCAACGCGTCAGTTTTGAAATAGCTCAGTCCACCCTAAGGTCTTTTCACTTAGTCACCTTGGGCATATTGAAGGGTGGCAAACAGTCATAGGGCGTCGTGGCCTGCCTGAGTCGGAAGAAGAAGTGAGGGCTGTCATGTGACATGTGATGCAATCTTGTTTTCAGGGTCAACCGTCGTCCCTTGCTCTTCAACGGTGCGACCTTTGCAATGACATTTATTGGACAGAGCGCAGACTGCGCAACACACGCGATTTCTCGCTTCGTCGATAGGCGCGATGGTGTCGAGGATGTTGCCGCGACCGCCGCCGCCGCGGTTGCCTCCATCGACGTGGACGCCGACCCCACCGCGCACACCGCCTCCCGTGACCGTTCGTCGTGTATCGGGATGGACGTACCTCGTCGAGTCTTTTTGACGCGCAGGTAACTCACCATCCCCTTTAGTTTGGCCTCTCTCCAATTGCCTCCTCGAGCTCGGAGCGACACGCTCGCATGCAAAATCCGGGTGCACGCAGTCGGAGACACGTCCTCGTCGCCCATCTGGCGGGCAACAACGCCAAACATCTTCGATTCCCTCGCTTGTTCCCTGGTTCCTCGGTAGCACGTTGGAATAATGCCAGCCTCCTCCGCCGAATGCAGCGCCCTGCGTCTTCTCGACGTACAGTCACGACTACAGCAGCGCTACTGAGTACATGCATGCGCACGCAGCGCAACAACCGCAGCCTTGCCGTCCAGCAAATGAACGACTGCCAGCAAAGACTGCCCGTTCATGCGCCGTTTCACGCCCCGCCCATCCCGCAAAGCATGGCCGAAGGGCGAAGGGCGCGCCGCTCTGCTGTCCCAGACTGCGGGGGGCCCCTCCAGGCCCTTCGTGTCAAGTGTTCTTGTCGCCGCACCTCCAGTGCAACGCGGGCTGGCAAGACTGCTTGCAACCGGGTCAGGTATGAAACATGCAGCTCAATGGCAGCAGCCACGCCGGCCAGGGAGCTCGTGGAGCTGCCGCGTCTCAGAATTCCTCGTCGGCTCTTCACCACCTGCATTTTGACGACCCAGAAACTTCTCTCAGAGGCGTTAAGCGCCCCGCGACCAAGCTTTGCTCCAACCGGTTGGGAGGGGCAAAAGCGAACCGCAGCGGCGCACGTTCCTTTCTTCAGGGTTCCATGCCAACGCATACATGAGATATTGACAGGCAAGCCTTGTCCTCACCATAGCGTCTCGGTTGCACACGGCCACTTGAAGCTATCGCCGCGCTTGTCATCGCTCGAGCTCGCCAGACCATTCGCAGTCCTTTTGCCACGC
This sequence comes from Saxispiralis lemnorum, assembly GCA_034509035.1. NCBI lineage: Eukaryota > Fungi > Ascomycota > Dothideomycetes > Mycosphaerellales > Aeminiaceae > Saxispiralis > Saxispiralis lemnorum. The sequence goes on from JAWXCT010000133.1 coordinate 23,800, forward strand.
GCGCTCGCACGCCTTCTCTGACGCAGCGTGGCAGCCCCGCTGCACGTTGTCCTTGTCCACTGCACAGACGTCACGCCCGATATGATACCTCCGCCTGCTCGCCGATGGGCCGTTGGACGCCGTCGAACCCAGGACGAACGTTTTATCTTAAGATCAGCAAGTTTCGACGTGGCCAAACTCTGCTGCCGTTGCTCTACTTTGCCCTATTTCACGCGCGGGTATCGGGCACGACTATCGACCATGGAAATAGTCGCCTGTGGAGCTTGGCTCAAGGTCGCACCTCGCTCTTACAGCGATCCCGCTCCCTTGTTGCTTCCCTGCCGCTCGAGCGTGGAGTGATGCACGGCATGCCATTCCTCGCGGTGGGATTGCCCACCGCCCACTGCCCCGGCGTACCCGCAGACACATGATCTTCGCGCGAGTGTGTTGTGCCCCTACCGTCGTGGCCCCCCGGGGCATCTCGATCGGCGCCTAGATGTTGTCGTTGCGCTGCGAAGCTCATGCTCTCCACGTCTCGATCCTCAACACGTCTGGCCCAGACGCACGCCAACACATCAACATAGGACCTGACGACCGGGTCGGCTCTTTGACAGAAGCATTGCAGGAGCTCATCGCTGGCTCTCCTTCGGCCTGCTGCGATGTCCCTTCGGGTCGCTTCCTCCTCACCGGCGTCATGTCGGGTTGGGTGCTTCTTCATGCTTCAATGCCTTTCCGAGCAGTATAAACATTGCCGTCTCGATTTCCGTAAGTGCATGCCATCGGCCATTCATACCTTCTTCTCGTCACTCTCGTCACATCATCTTATACCTTTCACGCACCTCACCGCCTCGGGCACACTGGGCGTCGGCCGTTGTCGAGGTCTGCCACTGTCGTGCGACTGCCAGCACAACTACATCCAGCAACGCTTCAAGCACTCTGCCGCATTCGTCTGGTGGAAGCCATCCACCATAGCCACCGCCACATCCAGTCTCGCGGGCTAGGCTGTAGACTTATCGCAAACCAACATGTTTTACCGGATGTATCTATCTAGTGAGTCTTCTGCCCTATTGATCCCTACCCCTCCGATCGAGTATGCAACGCACCGCCGTTGCAAACGATTCCAAGCTGGAACGCAGATGACTGACTCCCGCTCCCGTGCTAGGTGTCTGCAATCGGCGCCAATGGCCCGAGCCCCTGTACGAGCCCTCCTCCACCCGCCAAGGCCACTTCTGCAAAGTCCGGGTCAACAACCGCGAATATAGCACCGACGTCCCCTACGAGACCGAAGACCTGGCTCGCGACGGCGCCGCAATGAAGGCTTTCATGATCTGCCGCAACTTCTCCCACAATGACGGCATGTTCCCTGGCCAACGGCCCGGGCAGAGCAGCTCCAACGGTGTCGTGCAAGGGTTGCCGGTCGCCATCGGCACCGGGCGCCGCGGCGGCGCCGGAAGCAACCGCAACTCGGGCTCCTCGTACGAGACCGCCTCTAGCGACGGCCTGTCGAGCGGCGGTAACAGCCCGAAGAGCGCTGAGAGTGGCTTCGAGCAGCAGCTGCGCCAGGTCACAGGGCAGATGCCCTGTCCGCCGGGGGGGCCGAGGCGCGCGCTGGCGCATTCTCAGGCCGAGGAATACGTTTGTCTCTGCCGCCGGGGCGCTGTAAGGGCGTACGGCAGATGCAGCTGGTGCTTGCGAGAGAGCGGATGGGCTTGATCCGCCTCAGCATGGGTGGCCTGGTAGCAGCAGAGGGACATTACAAAAGCTTTCCACGACGACGACTTGACGACTTCACATGACGGCCGTTTTGAGACGTTCACACGTCAGACGGTGCCGCGAGGCATGATCACGACTTTGACGACATAGAAATCACGACTTTCTCCATGTCTTGGCCTGGAGCACTTGAGTGGCTTTTCGGGTGTTTTATGAGGTCTGGCAGAACGGACAAGAGCTGGGCCGCTTGGCCAATGAGGGGAAAGACACCACACAAAGTTACGCAGCGTTTGGTTTATGAGCGAGAAGGTGCGTGTTTTTGAGAGACTTGCTGAAGTCGGGTTGGGAGGACATTCTGGCTGTCACCTTGAAAATGCAGCGTTGGAGGATGAGGTATCTTAAAGTTGGTGGGCAGAGACCGTGTATGACACTACTGTCGCTACCAGCCAAGCTCTCTTGTTTTCCATCGCACGTGTGGTTGCGCCCTGCTGTACGTTCGGGCGGTCGAGGCGAGAGACCTTCTAGGCCTGCCTCGAACTACTCTATTGAGCTCGGTATGTGTGAAGTTGGCTTCCAAAGACTTCTGACATAGCTCCTCACGCGCTTCTCGCACTCCAAAAGCTCGCTTTCGAGCTCTTTTCGCCAGTGGGATCGCGATCGGATGAAGGCGTCAAGATTGCCGAACAGATCCTCAATTGGAGTTGTACATCTAAAAACCGGTCGGCAATTTTTCATCAAGGCTTTAGATAAATTCTCTGGTCTATAACCCCGTAATGTATATGAAGCTCAGCTCAAGTGAAGTGGTTCCGATGAAATTGTGACTGCGGTCTCATCGCCGATGCTTCTTTTGGCTTGGGCGGAGTAGGACGAATATCGACAACACTTGTTAGAACACGACCGCTACTGGTGGTCGTTCTTGCACTTGCGGTCATTATCGAGCTACAATCATTCAGTGCAACCTCACGCTCGACGAGAACTTGTCGGCAGATAGTAAAACTCCGCCATGTTTGGGTTTTGCGCCATATCCACGGTCAAGTCCGTTAGAGTTGGTCGCCCGCATTTGCCTTTCATTGGGCCGAGGCCTGGTGGGACAGCATCCTCGACGTCGCTCATATATGACAGCAGTGGATCCGCGTTCTCCGTTCGAGGTTCCTAGTAATCATAGCATTGTGAACGACGCAGCTTCGCCCATTGCACAAACCATTCGAGCACCGAATCCCTTAACCCGCAACGGCATCTAGCACAATGCAGCTCCTCCGCCTCTCCGCCCTCCTCCCTCTCGCTCTCACCTACGCTTCCAACCTCGCCACGCGCTCCGCCGACGACGTATACGACGGCATCCTCGGCATCGACTCTGCAGTACGCACCTTGACTGACGAGATCGAAGCCTACAACGGCGGCATCCCCGAAAGTAAGCCCGTCTTCACCGCGAGCGTCGACATCCACGAGGTCAACCGCGCCGCCTTTGCGGCGGCGCAAGCCTCGGACCGCTTCAGCCGCGAGGACTCGGAGCGCATCGTCGACGCCGTCAAGACGACGGTCGGCGAGAGCATCCCTGCGGGGCTGAAGCTGCTGGAGTCGAAGAAGAATCTGTTCGATGATGCGGAGCTGAGTAGTCTCGTGTTCGCGACGATTAATTTGCTCAAGTATGATCATGATACCTTCTCGGCGGCGACCGGGGCGAAGTTGACCATTGACCAACTTCCGGGGGGGCTGGCGGGGGCAGGGGGCATTGATGCGGCGTTGACGAAGGCGAGTGCGTTTTATGCTACGCCGTTGACGAACTAGAGACTAGAGTGTTGCATTCTCCTCAGGTGGAAAGTACAAAAAAAGGACGGAAAGTGTTAGGGATGGCGGGCAACCGGGCATTGAGGGAGCATGGAAGGGCGACTACGCTGTCAAAAACACACCCTTCCTCTTGATTCATGTCCTTGACCCAACCACCTTTGGCTTTCCATGCAGAAGCTCGCCAGCCCCCGGACGAAACATAAAGTTGTGCGACTCCTCGAGCATTAAGAGGGGATTAGCGCAACCTGTGGTGCAGGCTTTCTCGAACCCAGAGAAAGCCTGGTCGTGAGGTCGCGGAAGCCACTGCAGCTCTCAATGGCCAGGAGCTGACCATCTCACGCGTGATTTAGCTTGTGTTGTATTGTTGACCGTTGCTCGCAATTTCCTCGTGCAAACCTCGTGAGGTGAATTCAGGAGGGACAAGTCCGAACATGGAATTAGAAAAGCACCAGATTCTCGTACCCGGTGGGGCCTGGGCAAGCTTTTGGGGAAGGAGCGGGAGGCTCGTCCCTTGCAGGGGTTGGCTGAGACTCCAGGGTCCAGCGGCGAGCTGCGCGAAAAGCGTCGAGGACACGCAGCTGCTCCATCTCAACAGCGCCGACGCCGACACCGCATCCTTCTTCTCCCCCCTTCGCCTCTCCGGAATCGACACCACTTCCGACAATCCAATCCGCCGTCTCGATTCACAACCGAGTTGATTGATCTTGTACTCCATCGCAAGATCCACGCCTTTCGCTTTTCCCCCATTCGCCGACTACAGACCTCGATCCTACGCGATCCCCACCGTCTAATTGACCTGAGACTCTCCACGCAAATATGAAGGGTGAGCCTCAATACACCTGCGAGCGGTCGCGACATGATCGTTGACACCTGATCAAGCTCTGATCCTCGTCGGCGGCTTCGGCACGCGCCTGCGGCCTCTCACCCTCTCTACCCCGAAGCCCCTCGTCGAGTTCGGCAACCGCCCCATGATTGCGCACCAAGTCGAGGCCCTTGCCGAGGCAGGTGTCACCGATATTGTGCTGGCCGTCAACTACCGCCCAGAGGTCATGACGGCCGCACTTAAGAAGTATGAGCAACAATATGGCGTGAACATTGAGTTCTCCGTTGAGACGGAGCCCCTGGGGACGGCTGGGCCCCTCAAGCTGGCAGAGAAGATCCTGGGCAAAGACGACGCGCCATTCTTCGTACTGAACTCGGACGTCATTTGCGAATACCCCTTCGCCGACCTCGCCAAGTTCCACAAGGCCCACGGTCAAGAGGGCACGATTGTCGTCACTAAGGTGGAAGAGCCGAGCAAATACGGTGTTGTGGTGCACAAGCAGGACCACCCCTCGCGTGTCGACCGCTTCGTCGAGAAGCCCGTCGAGTTCGTTGGTAACCGCATCAACGCCGGCATCTACATCCTCAACCCCTCCGTCCTGCGCCGCATCGAGCTGCGCCCCACCTCCATTGAGCAGGAAACCTTCCCCGCAGTCTGCAAGGACGGCGAACTCCACTCCTTCGATCTCGAGGGTTTCTGGATGGACGTCGGCCAGCCCAAAGACTTCCTTTCAGGCACCTGCCTCTACCTTTCCTCCCTGGCGAAAAAGAACAGCAACCTTCTCACGTCGACCTCCGAATCTTACGTCCACGCTGGTAACGTGATGATCGACCCGTCCGCCAAGATTGGAAACAACTGCAAGATCGGCCCTAACGTCACAATCGGGCCCAATGTGGTGGTCGGTGACGGTGTGCGCCTGCAGCGCTCGGTGCTGCTGGCAGGGTCAAAGGTGAAGGAGCACGCGTGGGTGAAGAGCACGATTGTGGGATGGAATAGCACCGTCGGGAGGTGGGCGCGTCTGGAGAACGTGTCAGTGTTAGGCGACGATGTGACGATCGGTGACGAGGTCTACTGCAACGGTGCCAGCGTGCTGCCGCATAAGAGCATCAAGCAGAATGTGGATGGTGAGTCACCTCGGCGATGGTTGACGAGGCACACGCCTCATTCGAGGGGATGTGAGCTGACCTTTGTTCCTTATCAACAGTGCCCGCGATCATCATGTAGAGCACGTCTTCGCCTCGACTACCCGCAACCTCACGAGTCCCCATCGAGCCTTATGGCAACAATCTCTGCTCCCGGCGGTTTGTTTTGCAAGTTGAGGTGCATTAGCGACGATTGCAGCTTTGCCTGCCCGTTCCTCGCGCGAGGAAAGTGGCTTCCTGCTTCAGAAGGGCATGTGCGCAAAGAGATACATTTACATGGTTTGGTGATGAGCTGCTAGGCCTGCGTGCAGCGGCCGGCATTTTCCTGCACTTTTCATCTCGAGTTTTTTCCTCTCGCATTTCTTGACCGCTGTAAATGAGGGGGTTTTCCGTCTTTTATCCTCCTGACTGGCACACTCCTGAGCCTACTTTGGCATTGTCTCTTTTCGAGGTGCTTAATTGTGATCATCGAGGAAAATTGCTGCTGAGGTCTGCAGACCTTGGAAAAGAGGGGCATGCCGTCGGTCGACGCTGCCCGTCCGGCCACCCTGCCAGTTCTCCTCCCTTGACGTTTCTCCACTACCTGAATTTCTCCACAAAGCAGATGTGAAGGCGCTCACTGGCGGGACTCAGCTGAATATGGCTGCACAACACTTACCGAGAAGAAGATCTGGCTTGCGATTTCCTCTTACTGAAAAGGCTCCGAACGAGCATCGGAAGCATGGATCCGATTCATTACAGCAGCCGTGTCTGTTACCTCTTACCATCGTCGTCAAACCTTTGCCGTGTTCTAGCGAGTCGCTAGGCACCATCTGCGCATGCACTGGTACCCTGCAAACCCCGCATCTTGAAGATGGAGAAGAAGCGGGGGGAACTACCACTCGTCGAATCATTGCGAAAGCGTCGACATTCTGGCGGATTGTTGCCCTTTTCCGTTCTTCACTATCAGACCGTCTTGCACGAGAGCTTCGGAAAAGACGTCCGTAAAACAAACGATTGCGCTGAGGGGAAGACTCGGTCGAATATTCGGTGACTCACTAATGCAATACTCCGCTATGCTCCAGACGAACGGCAGCAACCTGCTTACATTTCTTCACGCTATTATTCTTGCCGCTGCGGCACAGCGGCACAGATCAATAGTGAGGGGACTACCGGACCCCAGCCTCAGGTCGACAGCCAGAAGGATCGAGGCCCATGCCGCTCCCAAGGCCGGAGCTCCTCTTGGTTGAGAAGGCAGCCAGAGGAGGATCTGGCATTGGAGTTGCCGGCAAGGATGAGGGGAAGTCGTGGGTATAAGTGTCTTGACAGTCCTCTCTCAGTGTTCCAATGGTACTTTGAAGGTCGAGCTATCCGCTTCTTCATCAGGAGCTCTACTACATGAGTCGTTTTTCGCAGAAAATGCGCGGAGTCACGACGTTCCTTGTCCTAGTCGGCCTTACCAGCGGGCAGAACATTTCCTACCCTGGGCCACCGTTCAACCGAGAGGACTACTCTAGCAGCCCGCCTTTCTATCCCACCCGTATCCCAGTCCACAAGCCTTACACAGCCAGCGCTGTTACTAACACCTCTCAGCCAATGCCGACGGCACCACGTGGCCGACTGGCTTCGAAGAGGCCTCAGCATTCGTCGCGCAGTTGACTCTGGAAGAAAAGGCCAACCTTGTGACCGGCACGATCGGCCCGTGCACCGGCAACATAGCCCCTATCCCCCGCCTCAACTTCAGCGGTCTCTGCCTCCAGGACGGACCGACCGCCATCAGGGAAATTGACTATGCGTCCGTGTTTCCCGCCGGCGTTACCGTAGGCGCGACTTGGGACCGGGCTCTCGCTCGCGAAAGGGGTAGGCTTCTCGGAGGAGAGTTTCGGGGTAAGGGAGCGCATGTGCTCTTGGGGCCTGTGGCGGGTCCTCTTGGGAGACATGCGAGGGGTGGTCGGAATTGGGAGGGTACGTGGAGTTCCATTGCTCACTACTTGGGCGGTAATCAGTTCTTGGCTTCCAACGACTGACGCTCAACAGGCTTCTCGCCGGACCCCTGGTTGACTGGAGGATTGTTATCTGACGTGAGTCTCTGCTATTCCTTTCTACCATCACAACGATGCGGTTTAAGTCCGTTGTTGACCGAAGCATAGAGCATCATTGGCATTCAAGAGACTGGCGTACAGGCTTGTGCAAAGCGTGAGTGATTTCTTCTGCATTGCGTACTCACAAGCCTGCTGGCTAAGTATGCGACGATGCAGACTACGTCGGCAATGAGCAAGAGATCCAACGCAACCCGACGACGAATGATGACGGCGACACCATTGAGGCGCTCTCATCCAACATTGACGACCGCACAATGCACGAGCTCTACTTGTGGCCCTTCCAGGATGCCGTCCACGCAGGCGTCGCGTCGATGATGTGCATTTACAATCGCCTCAACGGTAGCTACGGCTGTCAGAATTCCTACGCTTTGAACCACATGCTGAAAGATGAACTGGGGTTCGACGGATGGGTAATTGCTTCCTCGTCTTGTTAAGTTTATTATGCTGACTCGAGTCGAACAGGTTGTCAGTGATTGGTACGCTCTGCACGCAGGCTACCATGCAGCAGAAGCCGGATTAGACATGGATATGCCAGTATGTCTTTGAGATCTTGAGTCACAGTATGTCGCTTAGGAACTAACGAGTCCCTTTGTAGGGCAATATTCGTGGCGAGAGCCTCGATGTCACATTCTTCGGGCCCAATCTTACGCAAAGCGTGAACAACGGCACCTTGGACCTCTCACGTGTCGACGACATGTGCCGTCGTATCATGACGCCCTACTTCCAGCTACAACAGTCCGATTATCCGCCTGTTGATGGGAGCAGCCCCGCTCTTCAAGGCACAAATCGTACGTCCTGATGCCCCGCCACAACGGAGAAGCTTGTGCCTGCTAACACGATCAAGCCGCCGAGTACAACTTCACCTTCCCCTTAGGTCCGTCATCAGTCGACGTTCGTGAGGAAGGCACAGCGGGCTTCATTCGCCACCTTGCCAGCGCTGGAACCGTCCTACTCAAGAATGAGAACGGCACGCTCCCTCTTCAAAGCCCGAACAATGTCGCCGTATTCGGCAACAACGCTGCAGACATTTCCGTGGGGCTATACTCTGGCTCTGTCGAGAACCTTGGCGATGAAGGCTGGGATCAGGGAGTCCTCACCGTCGGCGGCGGAAGTGGCACGGGACGTTTGACTTACGTGGTCTCTCCACTGGAGGCGATCAAGGGTCGCGTTGGGAGAGACACCGGAGGCCGGGGGTTGGTGCAGTATGTGACTGACAACGAGGCCGTCTCAGCGTACGGTGCATAGTGAGTCCTTACTGCCAAGATCACTTCGAGTTCTCTGCTGACTTGCGAGCTAGTGACGTGGTGTACCCGCCGCCCCAGGTCTGTTTAGTCTTCCTGAAGACTTGGGCTACCGAGGGCGATGACCTGCAGGATCTGCTCGTGGACTGGAATGGTACCGCTGTCGTGGAGGCAGTGGCTGCCAACTGCCCCAACACCGTCGTGATTACCCACAGTGCTAGCATTAATGTGCTTCCGTTCGCGGATCAGTAAGTTCCCTCACAAAGCTGTTGCAAAATCACGCAGCCGCGGTGCAACATACTGATGACTATCTCTCTAGTCCCAACGTCACCGCCATTCTCGCAGCTCATTACGCAGGCCAGGAAGCCGGCAACTCCATCGTGGACGTGCTCTGGGGCGACGTCAACCCCAGCGGCAAGCTCCCCTACACAATCGCCTATCAGGAAAGCGACTACGGCTACGCCCCGATCATCAATTCGACCGCGCTCCAAAACACTACCAATCCTAACGCATGGCAAGCCGACTTCGAAGAGCGCCTGCTGATCGACTACCGTGAGTCCTCCTTCCCGCCTCGCCCAACCCAACAGTCTCCCATTCTCCGACTAACCCTCCACCCCTAGGGTGGTTCGACTACAACAACATCGACGTCCAATACCCCTTCGGCCACGGCCTCTCCTACACGACCTTTACCCTCGCCAACCTCACCACCACACGCCTGACCGGCTCCGCCATCTCCCCCCACCCGCCCGACCAGCCCATCC
>JAWXCT010000133.1:33424-59363 GCA_034509035.1 Saxispiralis lemnorum
GGGGAGGATGTGGTCGAGGGGGCGGCCGAGAGTGTGGGCGATTCGTGGACCGCTCATCAGTTGTGGGGTTTTGCTGAGGTGGGGGGGGAGAGGCGGCATGTGAGGAAGGTGTTGGGAAGGAAGCCGGGGCAGCCGGATCAGAGGGCAAGGTTGGTGTATGATTATGTCGGGCCGCTCGAGGAGAAGGCCTGAGGGGATACTGGTTGGATATTGTGGATAAAGGGCCGTGTGCGCTCCTCTCGTGATCGCCACGAGTGACGCGGCAGGTTAGGTAGCTGTGCAGAACATCATTAGCATCTAATCGCTGTGGAGTTGGATGGGGTAGCGACGGCTAGTGTAGAGGAGGTCAGAGAGAAGATTAAAGGTCGACAGCAGCTCAGGAGCAAAGCCGGCCTGGGTGTGTACTCGACGAGCAAGTCAGACCCTAGAGCAGGGCAAATGCAGAGGCTTTTACGACTAAGGATGACAAAAAAGATTTTTCATCATGATTGTAGAAGTTGGGAAGGAAGTAAAACGTACTCACGATGCAAATTTTCGGGATTCCATGTTCGAGAGCTCCGCACTCAAATGGATCCGGGATAGCAAAAGCGAGCATAAGCTACACCCGATTTTGCTAGTAATAGTTCTCAAATCCGTTAGCGCATTGGCCGTGGCATGAGATGCTAGTACGGCCTGCTCAATAATCTAGCTCAGGTTGATTGTCCGCAGGAACTTCGTCCAGTTCTCGTGCCAGTCGTCGATGCGTGAGCGACCCCTCGACCGGGTCGTTCTTATCGATGAAGCTCTCCCACTTGCGTTTGTTGCGCTGATCATAGGGAACTTCCACCTTGCGTCGCTTGCGTTGCGAGCCTCTGGAGCTCGGTGTTCCGCTGCGACTTCGTTCAGAGAGGCGTCTGTCCATTCTTGGAGGTCGTGAGTCTGGGCGGTCTGCCGAGGTGGTATGTAACAGCTCTTCTTCTAGGCTCGATGCGTCGGATGCAGGAGATCGAGCCCTATCCGAGGCCGTTTGGGGCCCATTTCCGGTTTCATCAAGCTCGTCGAAAACGTCTCTCGGTTGGCTTCCGCGCTCATCACGACTCGTCTCTATCGCAGTCAATCGTGGCCCTCTTGTCCCATTCTTCAGGGGCCGAGCAGCATCTTCTACCTCTGATGCCGCTTGTTCACGATCCTCGTCATTGCGCTCCCCCTCTTCTCTCCTTTGAACGCGGTCCTCCCTGGCAAGCGCCTCAATCTCACTGTGCCTGAACATCTCGATCTGCGCATCTGTAAGGGTTCTCTTCACCCCATCCTCGTACCATCCCAGCCCATCGTCGTCTTCGACCGCAGGATCGTATAGCATCGCAGTTTCGCCGTCCACAAACCAAGCGCCAGGCGCAGTTGCGTCACCGAATTGGGAGAGTTGAAACGCAAGGAGATCGTCCTGTCGACAAGGACTTCAGGTCAGTACTTACCTTTTCCGCGCCGCGATACAAATCATTCGTTTACCTCTGTCACATTGGGGATTTGCAAGCCCCTCGCTGCTTTCTTGGCCTCTTTCTTGCGCTTTTGCTTCTCTTGCGCGCGGCGTGCGTTAGCGCGTCGAGACGCGCCCTGGCCGGCCATGCTCGTTCGCCGTGAATTTCTCCTAATCGCGGATAAGCCCGGAGCAGGATCAGATGTTTACAACTTACACACGATTGAGATCGATAATAATTCGACGTGAAATAGCGATCAAAGCCTCGAGCGCGAGTATCTGGTCAGCAGCGAGGTGCGGTTCCAAGGAGCAGGAGCTTCACTGTCCGTCGGCGAAAGTTTGACCCGGTCCCGGCTCCGAGCAGACGGAAGATCGTCGCCGGACATGCGAGCGGGACGATCCGTGATCAGCGCGATCGCATACGCTACCTCTTTGGGCGGATCCATGACGTCGCAGTCGAACGACTGGCATGACGTCTTCAACAACGAAACGAAGAACCCTTCACACAAGATCCGAGGCCAAGTTCAAAATCAGAGTCACGATGATCATATAAATTGGCTCATACCCTCTCAGAAATTTTGTCGGCAGTCACCCGTCCTCGTCTCTACCCCTCCGACGGCAATACTACCCTACACACCTCGTCTGAAACGACGAACATTGAATACGCGACCATGCCTACCCACAGCCCAACCCACGTCCTGGATGACTACTATCTCGCCATAAGCTTCCTCATTACTGTCGCCTATCAGCTGATTGGTTTTGCCATCGCCTATGGCTTCAAGTTCGACAAGATCACCGACTTCTGGGGCGGCAGCAACTTTGTCATACTGGCCATCATAACGCTCAGCATGGGTGGCAGCTCGCACGCGCGCCAGATTATTACGTCTGTGGCCATCATGCTATGGGCAGCACGACTCGCTGGATTCCTGCTCTTCCGCATCCTGAAGACGGGGAAAGATGATCGATTCGATGGCAAAAGGGAGAAGTTCTTCACCTTCCTCGGCTTTTGGGTCTTCCAGATGCTGTGGGTGTGGACCGTCAGCTTCCCAGTCACCATTTTGAACAGCCCGAATGTTCTGCGGTACGCGCAACCCAGCTTCGGAAAAGCGACGGACATCATTGGCATCATCTTCTTCGTGATCGCGCTGTCGATTGAGGCTATCAGCGACACTCAGAAGTACCGCTTCAAGCAGAGTGAGGCAGGTCAGCAACCCGGTGCCGTCTGCGACGTGGGCCTGTTCAAGTGGAGCCGTCATCCCAACTACTTTGGCGAAATCATGATCCAAGTTTGTAAGTCGTCCTCCTTTCTGGGAGCGCACAACTTCACAAGTCATCAACCTAACAGCTTCCTAGCGATCTTCCTCCTCGCCATTACGCCCGCATCCTACAACACCATCCCCTCGGGCTCCGACGCCTACGCCGCCCTATACGCCAGTATGCTCGGCTTCTGGTTCCTCACGCTCCTCCTTATGTTCGTCTCGGGGCTGCCGCTGCAGGAACGCCCTGGCGCGAAGAAGCGCTACGAGAAAGGCACCGGCTGGGCCCAATACGAGCAGTGGCTGCACAACACGAGCATCCTCATTCCGATGCCGCCTGCGATCTGGTCGCGGCTGCCGATGCTGGTTAAGCGCACGGTGGGGCTGGAGTTTCCGATGTACGTGTTTGACCCGGCGAAGCACGCCGAGTTGCCGAAGCATTCGGAGAGGGAGGTGGAGGAGGGGCAACAGGATGACGAGAGGTCGTAGGTCGAAGAGTTGAGGGTGGGTGGGAGAGCCTTGTTCGAATCTGTAGCGTTCAGCGACAACCATAAGATTTTAATCCACGCTTTGACGGTGATCGTTCGATCTTACTTTCATGTCGTGGATATTGAACAAGACGTCACGCGCACCTTTCTGCAAATCAACGAAATCATGCCTACTCCATTCCCATTCTCCGGCCACGCTTCGCCTTCCATGATGGCCGTAGATGTACGCGTCCCCGAGCAGAGAGTACAGACCGTCTTTCTCGGCACAAAAAACCATGGGTAGGGGGCGCCATGGAAAAGACATATAGCGTCTCCAGATTGCGACTTGGGAGGGACCCAGGCCGGAGGACCATCAACGGTCACTGCGAGCAGGCGTGTGTGATGGACCATGGTAGATAGTCCGCAGGGAGTCTATATCTCCGGCGAACAGCTCGAATAAATTGTCTGCAAACTCATCGAAAGTCGGGCTCATGCTGCATTGGTTCATCTTACACATGGAGGCCTTGTGTGGCATGAACCCCTGTTGTAGTACGGCGCGCGTCTCGTCTTCTGGCGCCAGTTGACCCAGATGTTGATAGCTTAAGAGTATTTCAAGGCACCGCACGAACCAAGGGAACAAGTCCTCCCTCACAAAAGTCCAATAGGATAGTTCGTAGGAAGGTTTTCTTTCGTTCTTCTGTGGGCCCATGGGCACCGAATTCCATCGGCAACTTCGCCGACTCGATTCACAACCACTCCACACACTTTCAAGATCTTAGACGTTTCGTGCGACTGGGTGGAACATGGTTCATGAAGTTTTGGTCCACGCTGGCAGAAACCGCCATGATCTCGGTGGGAGTGCCCGCTCGGAGGGATCTATCCTTTGAAGGCCCGTGGCATGTCTAGCAAACGCACCCACGGTGGTCTTATGGATGCTCAAAGCTGCCCATGAAGGTCGGCCGCAGTAATCAACATCGTGGGCCGTGGAATATGCCAACACCACCAATGGGGACTCGTCGATTGTCCATTTGGTCGGAGTCCGCGATGCGTCGGCTGCATCGTTGGTGTACAATCTTCAATGCAGAGGACGATCCATTGGAAGACAGCGCATCTTCCTTTGATTCCGATTGGTCAAGACATGGATCGTCACGCGCTTCCATAGTTCTGCACACGGGATTTCGTAGTCAGCTCGCAGTGTGACATCGTTGCAAACTCCCGTCAGGCTTCGCATAGCGTAAACCCGATCGAATGCGCTCCACGACTGCACCATTTCTGTTTCGCAGAGCATACTCTGCAGACCTTCGACCATCAAGTCACATATCCAAGCGTTGAGCAAAAGACTTGCTGTTGGAGTAATCGGGAGACCCGGCTCATCAGCCAGTGTTTTCCATTCTCGGTGCTTGTGAGGAATTATGACAGCGTGATCAAGTCCAGGCCAGGAAGCGCTATGTTTGCGAAGGCGAAACGAGGCCGAAAAAGCGACGGAAAGTTCTTGAAGCACCCACAGTCAGATGAGCCACGGCTTGCGCCACATCATGGGAAGATTGCTCAGGGCATGGGCGAGTGATACCTTGGACAAGATCCAACGTAGTCCACAGCAACTACACAGTGCTGCTGTTTTCGACTCCTTGTACGTCTCGAAAGCCTCGAATATTCGGCCCGAGATGATGCCAACGTATGGCTTCGGAAGGGCCTCCAGCCGGTAGTTAACCAGCCAACAGGACGCAAAATCTTGCAAGAACTCTAACATTTGACACAAGAGACACTCCTTGACCTCCCCCTCATCAGTTTCCCCAAGCCAGACAAGAACCTCATTGGGTAGCCGTAGATGGAAGCCATCACGTTGACCTGTGACGCTTTGTCGAGATCGCAGTTCTGATCAATGCATAATGCTTCGATCAAAAAAGTGATCGGGTCTGAAGAGCTGCGAAACCGCTGTAACGCTCTGTGATTGCAAGGGAACCGGTGGAAAGCGACAGACCGCGCGTCGAGGCCGGCTCGCCCAAGGCGGACGAAAGATCCTTGGGTTCGATGGATTCATCTAGCGACACGGAAACGAGGGTCTCTTGCTACGGCTCTCCCGATAGCTAGGTGAGAGAACGATCGCTGTGAGATGTATTGTCCAAGCTGAGCGTGGTGGGTTCAGTCGGCGGAATACTGATAGCTTGTTGCGTCTCCAATTCTGCCAGAATATTCTGTCGAACATGCCTCAAGACAGATGAGATTCGTTCACCAGAGCACCACTTAGGTGATTTTGATCGCTTGCGGGTAAATCAGAGCTTGAACAGCAGACAAAGAATGCATTTTCGGCGAGCACAGACCTTTCAACCTGCTACTACAGGACCCCAGTCAGGTCGCCAAGTCACAGTTCCTAGGCACTCAAATGATTAGTTTCAAGCGGAGGCAGTCAGCATAAGAGCGGCGCCTTAGAATCCATTGGACACCAGAAATATGGGAGACTAGCGCCGCCATGTCATCCAATACAACTGCCGGAGATACCTCTGAAGCCGGCTAGGGTGTGCAGAGGTGCGGGGCTGAGGCCTTGCGTGTTGCGTACAAGTACACAGCCAGCGACTTGCCTCCCATCGTGCCACCCGATGGGCATAGTATTGGATCGAGAGCAGACGAGTAGATGGGAGAGCAGAACATTGCTTCGTGTAGCCGTGTAGAGTGGCTGTCTGAGGTCATGGTCGAGATGCTCTGTAGTCAAGGGAGAGGCGAGGCAGAGCATGTGGCGGAACAAGAAGTGGAAAGTGAATACGTGAGAGCGTGACTAAAAACAGTACTGTACCGTTGACCAGAGCATCCAAACATCTTTAGGTCAACCTCAGCGGGCCACGACTGGTAGACCAGGGGGGAAAGGCGGATGCATGCAAGTCCAATCAAGGGTCAGATTTTCTCGGGACGCCCCTCGAGCCGCAGCCAGCCCACCAACAACACCTCCACAGCGGCCAGTCGACCGCCACCTTTCGAACGACCCCAGCACACTTTATTGTACCTTTCCGCTGTCATCTCAAAGTTATGCACAGTCAAACCATGGAGTTTACTCGGTGTCGCAAAGGAGGGAGCAAAAGGTCAAACAAAGTCCATGCCGCAGCTGGTACGAAGAATATACTAAAGAGCGAATTAAAAACAAAAATGTACCTCGAGCAGCGCAACGACGCTACCCTCCCCGAACCCATCCCTCGCGCTTTTTAGACTTGCAACCTCGATGATGAAGGAGGACTAGGGGCAATGGCATTTGCCACGTCTCTTGACTGTCGTGCCCAACATTGTCGACTCGATTCGCGGATGATCGTCCCTGGAGTTCAGTCGCCTACAAAAGCTGACAGACTTGAAGCAGAGAAACGCCGTTCTAAATGTCGAGTTAAGTCAGTACGCTGCAAGAGCTCGAATGACGGGGGTGTACAAAGATTGACTTACGCTCTGCTGCTCGCAGCAAGCCTGCTCTTGAGAGCACGTGTTCCCAAGCACTGGCGAGAGTTAGCTGAAGCACTGGAGCGAAGCTCAGAAGATGCAATCTTACCATCAACGCATCCGATACCGATGTTAGAAAGGACACCACCGATGAGGGAAGGCATGAAAGTTTCGCAGCACTTCGCAACCTGGTTTTGCTGGCAGTTCGGGCCTTCTCCACCTTTCTGGGCGGTGGGAGAGGCGGCGGCGAAGCCCGCGGCAGCGACGATGGTGACGATCTTGGTGAACTGCATTGTGCTTTGAGATGAGGCGTTATTCGGCTCGTTGGAGGTGTGGCTGATGGATTTGCTGAGAGGATTATCTGAATGAGAAGCTGAGGAGTGGATGATGAGAAAAGATGGATGTTGGGGACATGGTCCTCCTACTTATACCCTCTATTCCGATGCCGGCATTGCGGACTCCGAGCGATCTTCCGGACACCTCATTCTCGCAAAGACGACCGTGATGTCGGTGGCTGAAGGCGATACAGGCCAAGATGTGCTGTCGCATTGTTTTTTGCCCGCGTAATCTCCACTGCAGAGAGAATCGGGCGTCGCTGCAGCCGTCGTATCGAAGTTTGTTCACAGCCCGCGGAACTAGTGATGCGCTTCGGGCTTGGTGGAGTATCCTGGACGGTCCCGACAGCACAACGGAGATTCGAGTCTGGTAGACCTCATTGGGCTCTTTGACCCTGTTCTGCGTCTTGCAAATCTGTATGGTCAACCAAAGCTGCACCATCCCCACATGCCACGGACGCGAACGATCGACCATGGTTGGCAATTGTATATGCCCGATCGCACGGATGAAAGTCCAGCTCTCATTGTACGTCCGTGACGCTCGAAGCGATCCCGGGCAAGCGGTGTGTCCAGCTGGCATCCACGGTGTCACTGTATGGCGCACGCAGTCTTACTGCGGCATGATAATGAGCGTTTGGGAGAACTCGTGACTGGCCACCAGAGGTCTTTCAAAAAGACTCTCAAAGAAAAAACGCCAGAGTGTGCTACTGGCCTCTCCAGTCGATACTTCCAGGGCCGAAAGCGCATCATTGCTGGGCCAGTTGCAGACGAGGCGTATCCGATACTCGTGACGAGGCGATACCGGACAGAGTATTTGCTTCTTACCTCTAGGAGAATAGGTGTGGGCTGGCCAGGCAGCCAACAGGCGTTCAAACCGCTCATGCATCCCGTTTTTTCGGCAACCCCGCATACTTTGCCTCTGCCATTGACAGGTGCAACGTTGACACCGGCTCCCATGATCCGCCATGCATTGGTCGTAGTGCATGATTCATACGCAACTCCTGCATCGTGCAGATGTACCCCTTCGTTTGTGTTGCTCCTATGAAACGCTATTTCATATTACTTGAGTTCTAGGCCTCAACCATTAAAAAAAGCATGGATGCTCGCGTATTCGAGACGCAGATACAAAGCTACGACATCTGAAGCGAAGACAGATGCAACGAGAATCAACGACCTCCACCTACGTCAGTGACCGCGGCCCTTGAAGCAGCACAGGTTGCAGACTGGACTGATTAGCTCTGGCAGTCCGCGATGGTTTTTAGATGCACCCAGTCCTTCAGGACCAACGGCGAACGGGACCCCGGGCAGCACGCGCGTTTACTCGTCCTGGACATTTGGCGAGCCAATAGTGATCCACATCGCTTTGTGGGGCAAGGCATTGTTCGAATAGTAGTCAATACCGTATAGATTCAGGTTTCTGCTACCCCACTGCCATCAACATAAGTTAGGGTCCCACCAGCACCATTCCAATCCGCCTCCTCCTAGATCGAATCGTCTGCTTGAGTCGCATCGTCCGTGCAAAATAGACTGTGTGAAGTCCGGAATAATGTCTGTAGATCGGTGCGCCAGATCCTCTTGGAGTGTCACCGCTGTGACCGTTGCGCTGCACTGTCAAGCTGCTGAAGGGTGGGTCTTCCGGCACGTGCGGCAGCCAAGGGCGGAGCCGGCCATGTATGCCTATTCCTGCGTCCCGTGCGGGCCGACGTCGATCCCCGCACCGCCGGCTAGAGGTTGGCGAGAAGTGTATTGTTCCCAACAGGCCGACTCTGCGTGGTCTGGCCTGTCGCTGCTCGCAGATCCCGCTCTCACGTACGGTAGAGTTTCGTCAGTGGCTTCTATTACGGAGCTACATGGCCATGAACAGATCTTGGATTCGATCTTGTGTTGGCATTGATCTTGTTCTCCTGCGCAACCAAGAAATTGTTTGAGCGCAGATCTCCGGAAAAGATTGTCGACTTCGAACCAGCCAAGCTTCAAGAAAGATTCCTTCGCCGAATGAGACTTTTCGGAGCACAAGTCCGAGAGCTGCCGGGAAAATGACTCACAGCGTCGACCATCAGGTTTACTCTCGATGCGCCTAGACACCACTGCACACTGAGGGATGTTTTTCCAAGTCGAAGAAGAAGACCATCGTAGCCAACTGCTTCTCTCCGCAGTTACGTCACTGTTCGCTTGAAATGGATGTCTTATTCGCAGCAGTCGCCATGCTTCCTTTACTATCCAGCCGGGATGTATGTAGACATGACCGGCCCCAGATTTCTCGGATATGTGTCCAAACGCCGTCGGTGGTACAAGTTCAAGTGCTTTGACGGCACGGAGCGACTCTCGTCGCGAGAAAGGCTGCGGACGGAGTGTGGAGATAAGTTTCGGGTACGGACCCTCAGGAGGTGCGGGAGGTGGGATCCCCGACGTGGTGCTGTACTCTTGGCATGAACACTGCCACAGCACGTGATCCAGCTCAGCCTCACCCCTGGACCCTGGAATGCAACAGGCAGCCGGTTACCGGTCTCATGCCTCGCTTGCCGTATTGTCCGCCTCTCACGTGCAATTGTCAATCTCACGAGCAGCCAACAAAGATGGGATTCGGATTCAAGAAAGGAGAGAAGGATGGAGAACTGGCGTCCAAAAAGTCGTCCTTGTTCAGCAGGAGCAAGTCATCCAAGGCGGAATCACCAACACCAGCACCCACGAACCCCTATGCCGTTCCCCCACCTTCAGGCGACCCTTATGCCTCCAGCAGCGGCAACCCTTACGCCACGCAAGGTGACATGAAGAGCGATCCGTACGCTCCAAAAAGCCATGATCCCCCGACGGGTTCTTTCGGGAACTTGACCGTCGCTGGCAGCGCCGGCGGGCCCGGATCTCGCCGATCGCCATCCCCCCAACCCAATCGAAATGAAAAGTCCCCCGTGCCATACGGGGGATACAATGTAGGAGAAGGTGAGCAATTCCAGCGACAAGGCGGAGACGGCCCTTCGGTGGGGTACGGCAACGACCCCTACAGGAGAGGTCCACCTCGGACTGGAGGCTACGGAGGGCTCGGGAGACAGGCAAGTCAAGAGACCATGGGTACTGGGACAGGCAAGGGTGTCCTGTTTGGCAACGCTCCACAGAGAGCTGCTGAGCGACAGAGTGCGGCGCCGCCAGGCTACGCGGCCGACCAGATGCAGTCGAACTCCGCCGGGTTCGACTCTACGGAAATGCCGGGAGGCTACGGTCCGCCAAATGCAAGGTCAGCCGAGGAAGATGAGGAAGAGGACATTAAAGCTACCCAAAGTGAGATTCAAGACACAAGGTCTGAGTCAAAGGGGGCATTGCACAGGATTATTCGAACGGGTTTGGAAACGCAAGAGACTGCCAGATCGACTCAAGCGAATTTGCACGAACAGAGGGCGCACCTGTATAACACGGAAGCTCACGTCAACGAGGCAACACAGCACAGTACAGCCGCGCGAGACAAGCTCATCGATCTCAGGACCAGCAACCGCGGAATGTTTGTTCCGAACCTCCACCGCGGATCTAAAGCTAAGCGCGATGAGGCCTCGGCCGATCTCGCCTCTGACAGGCGCAAACACGAGCGAGGAGTGATAGAAGAAACCCGCGCGCACGAGTACAGAGCCAACGAGCAGGCGAGACTCCACCAACGTGATATGGAACGCGGCACAGGATCAGCTGTTCCGAAGCAAAGGGACTACAACAAAATGAACAAATATATGTTCGAAGAAGGCGACGAGGCTGCGGATGATGAGCAAGAGATCGCAGAGGGACTGTATGTTGCTTTTAATCTCACATGGTGTTCTTCAAACCGATGCTAACCGTTTGCTACAGGGACCAAGTCCAAGGTATTGCAGGGACATTGCGCAAACAGGCCGAGGATATGGGCCGCGAGCTCGATGCGCAAAACGCACAAATCGACAGGATCAATGTCAAAACGGAAAACCTCGACGATGAGGTTGTTCGTCACAGTGCCAAGTTGAAGCGGTTCGACAAGTGATTGCTCCCAAGACGGCACAGAGTCTTTTAGAGCGAGGTTTTAATTTCGGTCGTTGTCCATTCACAACTCGAAGATATTGCCTGAACAACGCTAGCGTTCACCGTGGTCGAAAGCAGATGGTGCATTGGCGTCTCTAAGAGGGATTGGAAGAGAAAGCACTACCTCAATGCAGTACGATGAAAGCGTCAGAAAGCGCCGACCCGAAGACATGGCCTCCGCACGCATAGTCCACAGGTTGCGAGAAATGCAGCCAATAGGGAGACCAACAGATCAGGGTCTGTCGTCTCTGCTCTTGCTGTCGTCTCTGCTCTTGCTTTTCTCGTGAGATCACGCTACCCCGCGCTGGGCAATCGACGCCATCTGCTCGCAGTAGGGTAGAAGAGTACCGTATCGACTCAAGACGACAGCGTGGCTAAGTTTGCGTGCGTAGTCCACCTGGACACAATTTGCCCAGAAGCGACCATCCCCGAAAAGTTCTCACGCTGCTATTTCTCTCACTAGGCGGTAAGGTAATGAACCTCTCAGTGGCCCAGTCTACATGGACCAGTCGTCCTTCACATCTTGTGCGTGCTTCAAGGCTGAGACTACGGATGTGAATACTCTGTGGTCACGTACAAGGCCCAGCATCAGCAACGGGATGCAACGACTCGCGGCAGGCTTTTCGTTGTCGAAGAGGGGAATGATATGGGTACAACCTTTGCATCTACCCCAAATAATTATTGACTTTTGACTACCTTAGGTAGCAGGTAGGTTTCGTGTTGCAGTGTACAGGTCGACCACGTGCCGCCTTTACCTACAGGTACACAGGTAGGCTCCGGTGATCCCGCCTCACAGTCGCTTTGGGCGCCAAGGACCCGACGCACGTGGACGTGGGGAGCCTGGAAGCCCCACGTCAAGTCACGTCACATCAACAACTTCGCGTTTCACAAAAGCATCAATTTTGCCTCATACAACAACCTGAAAGCAACCGTTAACATTCCTCTGAGCTTTAGCGTTCGCATCATGACTCTGACCTCTCACTGAGCCAGCATCGACTCACGCGCTCCTTTTGACCTACAGAAGTCTTGGTTCTGCAGAGCTATCAGACGCGGCATGCTCTAAAACTCTCATCCTCTCAACTTCATAACATGCCTCCGCGATACTTCAAAAACGACGCTCCGTTAGCGAGGAGGGGTGAGCTACCTGAAATCGTGATCAAAGATTGAAACACTGCGATTGACATTTCATGATAGACCCGCGTCGCCAGCTTGAAGCATCCCTCACTCGCCTCGTCACCCAGTACCCCCCGGCGGAACTCAAGCCAAGTGGCGGCTTGTTCAAAGGGCCCGTCAGTGTCGCCTACACTTTCCTGGTCTTGCAGCAACTCTACCCCGATCTAGAAATTGAAGAACACAAGCTAGGTGTGTGGTCGGCAGCGTATATCCAGCATGCTCAAGACAATATCACGAAATACTCGGGGCCGCAGATCGGCAGGTGCGGCGTCACCGACGACATCATGGCTCTGCTGGCGATCAGCGCGGCGAGCAGCAAAGATGCCGAGATGGCTGCAAATCTGTGCGACTATGCGGCCGAGGCTATCGATCCCGAAAGCGAGAACGAGTTCCTCTACGGCCGCGCTGGATTTCTCTACCTGCTCCGGCTGATCAAAGCCTCCTTCACCGACGACCCCAAAACCCTTCAGCTCATCAACGACACTCAAGACGACATCATCGATGCCATCCTGGATTCACCACGGCCCTGGAAGTGGCACGGCAAGGTGTACATCGGGGCTGTGCACGGCGCAATCGGCATCATCACACAGATTGTGCTTTCGAATCCCCAGCGTTACGCCGCAAAACTGGAAACGGAGCTGGCGGTGCTACTCACCTATCAGTTTGAGAGCGGAAATTTTCCCAGCTCGATTCCACCCGAGAAAGACCGTTTGGTGCAGGTTTGCCACGGATCGCCAGGCGTCGTTGTTAGCCTGCTAAGTATCCGCGATCGCTTCCCCACGCTGGCGGATAAGATCGACAGAGCGGTGGCCAAGGGCAGAGATTCTGTTCTGGAGCGAGGTTTGCTGACCAAAGAGCCTTGCATCTGTCATGGTAAGCACGATCTTTCAGAAGTCGTTACTGGCAACATGGCATGATCTGGCTAACTTGGATGGCATTCAGGTATATCCGGCAACGCTCTAGCGCTCGAGGACAAGGAGTTCGAGCACTTCCTCAGCTATACAACGGGCCATGAAATGAAGTCGATGGAGAGGGACGGGATGCTGGAGAAGTCCTCCGCACCTGAGTCGCTCTTCGGCGGCGAGGCCGGTCGTGCCTGGACGTGGGCGGTGGCGGATCTGGGTCTGCCGAAACGCATCTTGGGGTACAATGATCTCTAAGGGAAGAAAGCCCAAGAGCTTCTGAGAATGTGGATAGGGCCCGCCCTGAGGTGGCGCGTGTGGGGGAGAGCTTGAGATTGAGTCTTACGAAGGATACCCTTTTGCTGCGGTGACGGTTGGATCCTGGCCATGAGGCATGAATTGATGAGACCACGACAACAAAGACTGATTCCCTACCGAGTGACGATGCGTCATGACATCAAGAAGCCCTGCTTTGTGAACCTTTAAAAGTCTTAGCAAAGGCCGTTTGCTCTGGCGAGCAATAGCAGGGTAGAGATGAACCATGTATCAGCTGATAAGAGCGTGAGTACAGACGATCTTAATGACTGAGGCCTCAGAGAATTCCGCCATTAATTTCTGGGCGGCGAACTACTTTCACAGCCCCTTTCACGACGTTTTATCCGTCACGGCGTTTGCAGGGGATCACAGGCATGCGGCTCTCTCAATCTAGTCTTGAAATGGAAAGCTCGCTCACGCTTCTTCTCCAACCCTTTTCGTTCTCTGTGCGAACATTCACTTCAAAGCTTCTAGAGACTTGAAGTCGGCGCGGTATCCAATCTCACGGGTATTGCGCTGCAATGTCAGCCAGAAGAACTTCGCCTTTTACATCCTCCGACCGGCAGCCACTTTCTTCGACAATCGATCGTGGCGAGCATGACGAGGCATCGATGAGCATGCCCCCATCTCCGGCCCCAACCTGGCGACCTACCTCGGAGCCTCTTGCACTCCCTGGACCCAGCCACCATGTTTCGTTTGCAGAAACGCCGGGCGGTACCACCAAGTCTTCCGGTACTTCTACTAAAAGGGGAACTGCCACGCCACGCCACGATCACCAACATCTTCCTCTCCCACGCGCCGCACTCGGCCCAGTCACGATGACAGCCTTTTCTCGCCTTGCTCGACCAGTCCAATGTCTCGAGCCTCGAACTCGTCGACGCTCCGCTCGATGTTCAAAGCGAACAAACAAGTCAACCTCGACTTCGTCAACCAAGCTCTGTTAGACATCGAGGATGCTTCCAAAGACGGCACCACGCAAACGACTACCACTTCAAGCCGCTCCAATCTCTCGGTCGAAATTGAACGCGCGGGGAACGACTGCAGCAGAGACCTCATGACCGCAATGCAGCAGCGCGACCTCGGACGCCCCGAACGCTGCCGCGCCCTCTGCCTCCTCATTTCGCAGCACCCGTATGCCGACGTGCGGACGAAAGTGAACGCCTACAACATCTTAGGCACACAGGCTTCGACCGGGATGGCCGTGGTATTCTTCGAGGAGGCTGAGAAATTGATCAGGATTCATGAGGGTGAGATCGAGGGGCTGGATGGTTTGATGGGGGTGGTGGAGGTGTTGAGGGGTGATGTGCAGAGGGCTGAGGCTGGGTTTCTTGCGCAGTCGGCTCAAGGCGGGGTTCCGGTCCCGGGACCTTGGCTTGAGCATCAGAAGGTGAGTCGATCGACTCAGGGGGCCTTTGACGACAGTTCGGTGCGTAAGAAGATGCGCAGCTGGGCCGTCGACAGCAAGAAGTAAGGCGGATGGGGTCGAATGAACGATGCCAGGATAGGCACACAAGGTTGCCTTTCTTGAAGCCAGCGGGGACTCAGACGTGTTAGAATATACAGTAGAGCGAAGTTCAATATACAAAAGCGAGAATGAACACGGGGCAGAGCATCTGTGTCCACCATGGCTATCATCACTCCTGTCGAGGTGACTTCAAAACCCATGTAAGCAAGCTGTCAACAGCGCGATTCAAGCTTCATGGTTTCGGGGCCTCCCGGAACTCAATCTGATTCCAAGCGCGTGGAGCGCGATCGCGTTGATTTCGCGATCTACCCTTGACCTGGTGGTTCCGTTTCTGCATTCTCTACATCAGTCCTGACTTCTAAAAACATGGGTGCAATGCAACCCGAGCTCTGGCACAAGCTGCCGATCGCGCTCTCTGAACTGTGCATCAACACAACCCTCCGTTGCGGGCAGAGTTTCAGATGGCGCAAGAACGACGACACCGGCATCTGGTGTATGGGACTGCAAGGGCGCATCCTGCTTCTACGACAAGACCCGGAGTTCCTTTACTACCGGTCTCAGGCTCACGACTCCAATGCGCACCTCCACACAGCAGCAATACTGCCAACACCTCCATCTTCCAACCCCCCAACCGCGCCCCCATCACCTCCCAAACCCGACCCCGACACCCTCGACCTCCTCAAACACTACCTCAACCTCAACCCCAACCTCTCCGCCCTCTACGCACAATGGTCCACCGCGGACCCCAATTTCGCCCGCAAAGCGCCCAAATTCACCGGCATCCGCATCCTGCGGCAGCCTCCCTGGGAGGCCCTCGTGGGCTTCATCTGCAGCAGCAACAACAACATTGTGCGGATCTCGCAGATGATGCATAAGCTGTGCGCCAAGTACGGCAAGTTGCTGGGGCATCTGGATGGCGAGGCTGTGCATGACTTCCCGGGGCCGCGGGAGTTGGCGCAAGAGGGGGTGGAGGCGGAGTTGAGGGCGTTGGGGTTCGGGTATCGGGCGAGATATTTGGCGAGGACGGCGAAGTTGCTGATGGAGGAGAAGGAGGAGGGGTGGCTGGAAGGGCTGGGGAACCCCGAGGTTGCTGGGCTGGGAGGGAAGGCGGCGGAGGCTGAGGAGTGGAAGGCCGAGGGCAGAGAAGGGTATGCTAGGGCACACGAGGGCCTGCTCGAGCTACAAGGTGTCGGACCTAAAGTCGCGGACTGCGTGTGCTTGTTCGGCCTTGGCTGGGGCGAAGCAGTGCCGGTCGACACGCACGTCTGGCAGATTGCGCAGCGAGACTACAAATTTGGCAGGGGCAAGCATTCGAGTTTGACCAAGCAGACGTATGATGCGGTCGGCAACAAGTTTAGAAGTCTCTGGGGCAAAGAGGCGGGGTGGGCGCATTCAGTCCTGTTCACTGCGGACCTAAGGGCGTTTTCGGAGAGGCTCATGGCGAAGAAAGAAGTCAAGACTGAGGATGTAGACGTCAAAAAGGAAGAGGATGGCACCCAAGCGCTGCAAGATGTCGTAAAGACGGAGAAGGTGGTCGAGAAGAGCATCAAACGAGAGCCTGAAGAGGCAGAGGAGAAAGTCGTTGTAGCCGAGGAAACTGTACGGAGGTCGAAGAGGAGAAAGATCGATTAACAGTCCCTGGACAAGCAAAGAAGATAGCTGAGGACGTCTGATGAGACAAATTGTCTTCCAATTCACGTCAACATAAATTCGCGCTACACGACTCGTTCTGCTCACGAGAGCTGGCCAACTACTACGAATCAGTCGAAGACCTCAATGATTGCATGATGCGAAATTCGCATGACATCTAAAGCTGTGATATCTAGAGTTTTGCCCTCTCGGCCTCTTCTCTTACGACAACGCCTTTCGATCTCCCAGCTTCTCTCTCCCTCGTCTTGAGCACCCTCCTCAAGACCTTTCCAGTCGCGCTCTTCGGCACAGAATCCGTAAACTCGATCTCAATCAACCACTTGTAACGAACCTTCTTCTCCTTCACAAACGACAGCAGCTCCCGCCCCGCAGCTGGCTCGGGCGTCCCTTTAGCCTTCAATGTAACATACCCCTTCGGCCGCTCGCCTGCATACTCATCCGGCACGCCCAAAACCGCACAATCCTCCACCAACTCATGACCCAACAGCAAGTCCTCCAGCTCCGCCGGCGCCACCTGCTGCCCTTTGACCTTGATCATCTCCTTGATCCGGTCTTCGATATGCAGCATCCCCTCATCGTCAATGAAGCCTACGTCGCCGGTGTGCAGGAAGCCGTCACTGTCAAAGGTCTCCCTCGTCGCGACCGGGTTGCCGAGGTAGCCCATTGCGATCTGTGGACCTCGGGCGCAGATTTCGCCCGTTTGGTTTGGGCCTAGCAGTCGTGTGGGGTCGTCGAGGTCGATCACCTTGGCCTCGGTGTTGGCGGCGAGCATGCCGGCGCAGTGGGCGTATCGGAAGTCGTAGTGCGAGGGCGGGTGGGCGGAGATGCAGGCCGTAGACTCTGTGGCGCCGTACCCCTGGCGGAACCCGGAATTCGGGAAGCGAGCGTGCAGAAGATCTGTGATTTCGGGAGATGAGGGCGCAGAGCCCGAGGACCAGCGCTTCACGATCTTTCGAAGGGCGGGGATGTGCGCCGTTACGATGGGGTCATGGACTAGGCGGATGACAATGGGTGGGACGAGGATGAGCTCGGGAATCTTGTACGTGAGGATGGCGTCCAGCATAGATTCCATGGTGAAGGAAGGCAGCATGACGGAGTCGCCGTTCATGAAAACCGGGTAGTTGCAGAATCGGACCAGGCCCGTGATGTGGAAGAGGGGCATAATGGCCAGGATACGGTAACGTTGGTCCGGCTCGACGACTTGCATTTGGCGTAATTGATGGCATTGCGCGATCATGTTTTTGTGTGAGGTCATGACGGCTTTGGGCAGGCCGGTCGTTCCGCTGGATAGGACGTCAGCTCTGCTGCGCGCGTGCGCGAAGGGCAAAATAGGCATTCTCTCGAGAAAAAGAGGAGGAAGAGGGCCAAATAAGGACGGGACATCCCCCATCTCTGGCAATCGATTCGGGAGGTTGAATGTCACACTTACCTGCTAAAGTTCAAGAAAGCGCAAACCTGACTATTGTCTTTCCCAGCAGGTATGCGATAACAGGGGCCAGGCTCACAGTACTTGCCCAGCTCGATCAAGTCCTGGATACCCCTGAACTCGTCGTGGCGCCCTTCAAGCAAGAATATGCAGCTTTTAGGTATCCCGACCTTCTCACAAGCCGCCACGGCAACATCCAGCGAGGTAGGTAAAGTCATCAGGACCTTGGTCCCGGCCGTCTTCAGCGCATATGCCATTTCGTCCGCGTTGTACGCAGGCGACGCCCCATTGACCCGACACCCTACACATGATTATCAGAATTGGGATAATGATACCGCGAACAGAAAGAGCACTCACCAGCCCGCACCGCAGCCCACATCGCCACAGGATACCATATTGTATTCGTCGAGAACAACGAGACGGTGTCCTCGGACTGCACGCCATACTGTCGGACCAACGCGGCACTCAACAGCGTCGCCTTCTCCTTCACCTGAGCGAAGTCGAGACGCTCCTTTGTGATAGGGTCGATGTAGCTTCCCAGGTCGTTTCCGCCGGCATAGATCACTGGTGAGTGTTCGGGCGATTCGAACGCCCACTCCCAGGTCGTGAGGTTGGAGGGGACTGTATCGCGTTAGCTGTGGACACGTAGCGGTTGAGGAGGGAGGCGTGCTAAGAATGTCTGCGTGGGGCGATCGCCATATCATGTTTTAGAATTTAGCGGTCGTGAGTGTCTTACAAGCGCTCGAGAATGTAGACGAAACGAAGAGTAGATTAATTATTGCTTTAATCACGCCAACACTGAAAAGACGTCCAGAATCTAATTCAAACAGCAACTATCAATCAATTCATCAATGTAAGTTTGTTTCCAATGACCGCTTGCAACAAGCGTTGTCTACATAGAGACTCTGTGATCCCCCGTTATCGGCTTGCCTGTCCTCAGGTGAGGAGAAGAAGTATGTCATTGAGCCGAGGGCAAAACGCGGTCACGTGCAGTTACCACTTTTGGTCTCGCACTCCATAGTTGTTGATATCCAGTACTTTACTGGGAAGAGACGTGGGCTAACTAGGCTTGAGCGCGAAGCTCATTGTTTCGTGTTCGCCTTTCGTTCTTAGCGCACGTGGCATGCAGTCAAGTTGAGAATCAGTCGTCAAAACCATCCAGATCGAAGCCGATCGTCCACGCAATGCTGCACAACCAACCAAGATCCCCTACTTCCGCTCCCAAATCAAACGGGCACATCCCCCCCCAATGTAACCCTCAACATCCTCCTCCCAAACCCCTGATAATCATTCACCGGATTGTGTAACACCGCCCGATTATCCCAAACCGCCAAGCTCCCGGGCGTCCACGCAAAACGACAGGTGAACTCCGGCCGCACCTGCACGCTGTGCAAGTGCGCCAACAGCCCCGCACTCTCGGCCGCCGTCCAGCCCTCGAACCGCTCCGTGTGCGCCGTGTTGACGTAGAGCGTCTTGACGCCGGTTTCGGGGTGCGTGCGCACGACGGGGTGGGAGGAGATGAGGGGTGCGGGCGCGGGGGCGCTGGAGTCTTTGACGCGGTCTTCGCGAGTGGAGGAGGCGTCGGCTTTGGTTGAGGTGTTGATGGCGCGGAGGGTGGAAAGGGTTGATTGTAAGGCGGGGGACAGCGATTTGTAGGCGGCGGCTTGGCTGGCGAAGAGGGTGTCGCCGCCCTGGGGGGGGAGGTCTTGCGCTAGGAGGAGGGTCGCTTTGGGGGGGCGGTCGAGGTAGAGCGTGTCGCTGTGCCAGACGCCGCCGAAATTTTGGGTTTCTTCGGGTCGTTTGAGGACTTCGATTATTTCCGGGTAGTCGCAGAGGCCTTTGACGAAGGGGTACCTGACGGGGTCGCCGATGAGGCGGGAGAAAGTGAGGAACTGGGCGGGCGATAGTGTTTGGTCGCGGAAGAAGATGACTTTGTGGTCAAGGAGAGCCTGTCGGATGCTCGCGGTGGTCGCGTCGTCTAAGGAGCGGAGGTCGACGTTTTGGATCTCGGCGCCTAGAGAGCCAGCAATGCGTCCGATCTCGAGGTCATTGTTTGTTTGTGGCGTACTTGAGACAGCAAAGCGTCTGTGTGCACGGTTCACTGCGCTCACAGCTCCAGGCCTAGCGGAATTCGGAATTCGTGATAGCATTGGCGTTTCGGGTAGATGCTGTCAAAGTCAGTAGCTGAAGCTCATCCTGCTTGCAACGCTTGCCGACTGCGGCTTGCTTGATACGAAACGTGTACGTGCCGTCTTCAAGCATTGATATACACACAACGATCACCTCACGCATATACATGCTCATGGTATCCCCGCATGATGATACCCCGCAAGTGCACTCCGAGTTCGGGGCGTCAGATTGGATTGTCTTGGAAGGTCTGGGCATTCTTATTTCCAGCTCCGCTTGATAGCAACGATCCTCCGGAGGGTGATAAAGAGCCAAGGAAGGATCGCAGAAACGTACCCTTCCAAACGCGAAGAGCGACGGCGCTGCAGGGAAGATCACTCAACCGAAGCCAAAGCGTCATTTCCATCAGAGGCATGAGCAAAGCATTGCTTGCACCTGTAGCTTTGCCTGAAATATGTTGAGTTGATACGTGCCGGTTGAGAGACATGATCGTCCAACTGTGTCCCTGAACGATGAGGCTCGAGAATTTGCTACTTGGATTCGGGGTAGTCTGCGTGATTGTCAACTTTCCGCAGCACTGGAGCCCACATGCTTACCGCGCGTTTTTCTGGCATGTGAGCGCATAGCCGGCTGTTTCATTGCGTATGCAAGTGAGCCACTGAGCTTTCCAAATTTTTCAGCAATCAAGAAGTGCGGTCCCAGCAAAGCATCACATGCATGCAACGGCCGATAACTCTGCGGAGTATGCAAGGAATCGCATCCTCCGCTAGTCAGGTCGAAGTCTCCTACGAAAGTAATTTGAATGTCTCGACGTCGTTCTATTGGCCATTGGCTCGACGTGACCAGGATGCGTCCACCGGGTCTCCAGGTTAGACGCTCTCAGAAAATGACAAGCACGCCGTGGCCGCGACCACGTTCACACGTTTATTTTCCAGGTATTGAAAACTTGCTGACGTACTAATTTTCCCATCGAGCCACAATGTACTGAAGAAAGATGGCTTGAACTGAGATGAATAAAGGGAAGAAGACGACAAAGGAGTTCAGAAGAAAATGAAGACTGCAAGCTCGAGCTTGCCTGCCGCAGTGACTCTTTACCACGTGGGATTATTTGCCGAATCAGCGCTCCTTTCGAGCAATACATTGAAGATTTGAGATGCATCGTATTAAACGGAATGGCGGGCAAGATCTCGACGGCATGGAGCAGTGTGAAGCGTGCCAAGTGGCTCTACCCATCGCCACAAGTCGTGGCTGTTTGCTTAGTCATGTCCACCGCTTCCCGCCCGCCCACCCTACTGATGGGATCTAACTGCTCCCATTCGCAACCGAAGCATCGATCTACCATCTTACTGCCTTTTGGCACCCTTTGACATCGAGACGACACCATCTTCGAGCCGGTCAAGCAAACGGGCGATGATTACGTGCACCCATGGTCCGCCACTTTGTTACCAGCGTCGAGCACACATCACCGCCTCTCCTTGTCGCGCCTTGCGCTCTACCAATGATGCGCAACGGTATGGAGCAACGGGCATTCTCACAACCTTTGAGAATCTGTCGATTAGAACGAGATGAATGAATGAGCGAATCGGAAAAGAGACAGGATGACAAGAGTCAACAACATAAGGACATGAGCCCTTGAAGGAGCCTGCGTACCCACGAATTCCGAACCGCAAAACGACGAGCAAGAGCAGTGCCATCATGTCAAGCTCCATCCAAACCACGTGCCAGTCAGGAGGTCGACCTATAGGAACCGATGCGGCACAAGGCCTAAGCCGAGCATTGTCGAAAAACCCGCTCATGTCGCAACTTGGAAGGGCAAAATATGTACAAATGCTCCAATGTAGACGCCTCCAAAGAGTCCGACTGGAGTTATGGTAGCGGAAACCAATACACTGGATAGGAATATGCTCCAGTGCCGTTCGAGCAGCAACGGCAAGGCAAGTCGTTTGCTCCCTCTCATTCTCCAGCTG
Source organism: Saxispiralis lemnorum (assembly GCA_034509035.1). Classification (NCBI taxonomy): domain Eukaryota; kingdom Fungi; phylum Ascomycota; class Dothideomycetes; order Mycosphaerellales; family Aeminiaceae; genus Saxispiralis; species Saxispiralis lemnorum. Next base: position 55,410 of record JAWXCT010000133.1, read on the forward strand.
ATTTGCCAAAAAATTCCTCGAACCTCTCATTTCTGCTGTTCGAAAGTGGCGTTGAAATACTTCTCGTTTGCCTCTCTGTGCCTCTCTGTTTGACTCCTGCTGCAATTTTCGTTCGGCGCGTTCTAAGCAGCCCACTTTCTTTTTCCTGACTGGTTTGGACTACGTGGTGTGGAATTAGCCCTATTCATCCAGAGCTCGGGGTGAAATTCGCGCGTTCTTTGGATGTCTATGTGGAAAGCGACGCTGACCTTGGGGAAGTAGAGCAATCGTCGATTCCTTGCCTCGCTCGCGCTCAACGATTCACTCCTCGTCAGCAACGAGAAGTGGCTGCACGACCGCAAGCGCCCTACCTGAGTATTGGAAGTGCTGTGCGAGGATAGAAGATAACGGACAATTTGCTCAAAGGAAAGCCTTCTGCCTGTCTCCCGACGCAACACCCAACGCAGCCGACACCGCTGCAATGCGGCGGAAGAACTCGCAGGCCCTGCTTGCTCATTGTGGAAGCACTGAGGAAGCGGGGACGCTTGTCGCAAGCTCGGCAATAATCTGGCTTGCGTCAGCCTGCCACGGCGCGAAACCGGCGACGCTGATGGCCAGGACAGCAGGCGGCAACGATGTCTTGCGGCGAAGATGAAAGCAACCTGTTGCTCTGCGACATGCTGGTGACCACCGGACGACTGTCATCGAGACCACAGGCAGTAGCAAAAGGCAGGCGTGGCGAGAGTGAACAGGGAGAGGACCGGTCGGGCGCGGGCCAGCGCAGCCGCCGCTTGATTGGCTTCCCGCCGCGGGCTGAGGAGCTGCTCGACGCCAAGACCACTGTCTCTGACAATGAGAGCCTTTTACGCGCGCTGGCAGTCAAAGCAATACACTTGCGGATCATCGAGACGCTCGTTCCAAGCTCCTCGTCGAATTTCCCCGCACAGAACGCAGCGATGTGGCGTTGTTGGTGAAGTTCCGGGATTACACCAAAGTGGCCCATGCGTCACGCAAGCCAGCTTCTGCCGGCTGCTGGGCTCAAGAACGTTCCGCGCCTTCTGCCCATTTCTTCTTCCTCTCTCCCACAACATCATCATCAACCTCTCCACCACACCACGCCGCCTCATCGCGCATCCTTTTCCACCCTCTGCGCGTCACCCTCTCGCATCAGTTCTTTTCTCGAACGCGACTTTCACCCCAGTCTACGCGTCACCGCGTTCCGCCCACACGTCGCAAAAACCCTGACCCGCCCACGCGTGGCCGTTCACCCTCCACAGCACCAGCACCATGTCCGACGAAGCGGTCGCGGCGCCCGCAGTAGAAGCGCAAGCAGTGAGTCGCAGCATGCCCAATGTGAAGCCATGATAACGCCGCTAAGACCTGGCCCTAGCCTGCTGCTGCCTCTGAGCCCGTCGAGACCAGCCCTACCGAAGCCCACGGCGAGTCGAGCGTGCCTAAGGAAGATGAAGAGACCGCAGGCAAGCAGGCTACGACCGAAGTGACGGCCCCTGACGGCGAGGGCACCGCTGAGATCGCTGAGCCGCCGTCCAAGCCTGTGGCCGAAGAGTCGACCCCGGTCGCAAGCGGCAAGAAAGAGAAGCGCAAGTCGACCGGCGGCGTCCCGGAACACAAGGGGAAGAAGCTCAACAAGAAGAAGAGCATGCCAGACCTGCACCTCGACTGCAAGCCAGGTGAGTACTACTGGGCACGGCTCAAGGGCCACCCGTCATGGCCTGCCATCATCGCCGATGAGCAGATGCTTCCGGAACCCCTTCTTGGTTCTCGCCCGGTGAGCACTGCGCGTGCCGATGGCACTCTGCGGGACGACTTCCAAGAGGGCGGCAAAAACGCGAAGGAGAGGACCTTTCCCGTCATGTTCTTGGCCACCAACGAGTTGTAAGTCGCATCCAGCCTTTCTACTTCTTCAAAGCACCACGCTGAAATTTCTGGCTCGCAGCTCGTGGATGGTCAACACTGCTCTGAAGCCTTTGGACCCCGAAGAGTGCAAGGTGCTGCCCAAGGGCAAAATGCCCAAGTTTTACCAAGCTGCTTTCGAGATCGCAGCCGAGGGTCATGGCCTCGACTACTTCAAAAACATCCTGAAGGTATGGCAAGAAGAGCAGGCGCAAGCGGAGGAGCAGAGGCAGCAGGATGAGGCAGAGGCGCAAAGGCTCGCCGAAGAGAAGGCCGCCAAGGATGGTATCGACGAAGACGCCAAGCCTGCAAAGAAGAGCAAGAGCCGCAAGAGCAAGGGCGGTGACGACGACGTGGAAATGGCAGACGCCGACGCGCCGAAGTCGACCAAGAAGCGCAAGAAGGACGCTGAGAGCGATGCTGACAAGGTATGTTTGGCCTGAAAGCCGCTCAATTGACTCCTACTAAATACATTCGCAGCCGAAGAAGACGCCGAAGGTGACCAAGCTCAACGCGCCAAAAACTCCGAACGGCGAGACTCCCGCAGCGAAGAAGGCGTCCGCCGCCAAGTCTAAGAAGAAGGTAGTGCAGGCACCCTCGAAAGACGAAGAGGACGAGGAAAAGCCTCAGATGACGGAAGAAGAGCGCATGAAGCAGCGCCAAAACGCGATCCTCTATCTGCGCCACCGTCTGCAGAAGGGCTTCCTCGCCCGCGACCAAGCCCCCAAAGAGGATGAGATGGCGGGCATGGCCGAGTTCCTCAGCAAGCTCGAGGCGTACGAGAACCTCGAGCCCTCCATCATCCGTAACACCAAGGTTCACAAGGTGCTCAAGGCGATTGTGAAGATTGACGCGATCCCCAAGGACGAGGAGTACGGCTTCAAGAAGCGCAGCACGGCTCTGCTGGAGACGTGGAACAAGCGCATGGATGCGGCGGATGAGTCTGGTGCTGGTGCAAGCGAGGAGAAGACTGTGAAGGCCGAGAAGTCCGTTGTGAAAGAGGAGAAGTCGGAGCAGAATGACGAGAAGAGCGCCGAAGCGGCGGAGAAATCCGACGCGAAGACTGACACCGAGATGAAGGACGCAGCCGACGGGGAGGCTGACAGAGAGTCCGAGGCGAAGGCCGAGAACGCGGCTGAGAAGCTCGACGAGAAGGTGGAGGAGAAATCCGATAGTGCTGCTGATAAGATGGACGTTGACAAGAAGAAGGCGGACGCTGTCGAGGAGCCGGCCGCCGCGCCCGTGGAGAAGACCGACCCGGGCAACGCGGCGATAGACGAGGCCACGGACGGTGAGCCTGCGAAGGAGACGGCCGCTGACGAGAAGCCCGCGGAGGCTGCTTGAAGATGGAGTCCGAGACAACGACCACTATGGAGAAGGAACATTCGATTGCTCGAAGCGCTTTGAGCCGATCAAGCGGATTACATGGTCCTGTGCTGATCATTTTGGGCGATCTTGTTTGAGGCACGAAGGGCTTGAAACGGCCAAATACTGGGCAGAGGCGGTGTTGCTGCAACTTAGCTTGGGCGTTTTGGGGCATGCTGCCCCATGGTTTCCCCTTCTTTCAAGTCTGGTCCAAACATGCGGTGTATATTAGCACGGCAGCGGGGACATGCATTTCAAAATCACTGTTTCTTGTCCATTTCCTTCCCGTCCAACGTGACGGGTGCTTTTGTTGACGCATGTGCAGGGGGACCACGAAACCGATTACAAAGCAGGTTTTGCCGAGGTCGCGCTCGACCCCGACAGCTCCCGTCACGGCGTCGACCACGCAGGCGTCCCCGCATCAGTGTTGCGATTCCTGCGGTAGGCGGCGCCTGCTTCGACATCCACTTTCTACCTTGCATCTTTCCAACTCTGCTTTGTTTTCCTCACAGTCCATCTTCCTCGACCGACCAACACGTCCAAAACCACGCCTCCTCCCGCGACCATGGGCGGCGGACCAGCCAAAGAGCACGTCCTCATCATTGCCCCCTTCCCGGAGCCCAAAGAAACCCTCCTGCGCCTCCGCACCCAACATCCCCACGCCGACTTCCACTACCACCACCAAAGCCCCAACGC
>JAWXCT010000133.1:59463-72066 GCA_034509035.1 Saxispiralis lemnorum
CCCAGCCCCTTCATCCCCTCGTTCACAGCCACAAACCCCTCCCACACCTTCTCCTCGCGATGCCGGGCCACCCTTTCAGCCTCACGGACCCCCTCTTCACCCCCAGTGCGCTCCTGCGCCGTCTCCATGAACCCCTCGGCCGTCTGCGGCGTGAAGACGCGGCGGTACGTGTTGACGTCGATGCGCATGACAAGCTGCTCGGAGTTCGACGCGGTGAGGAAGCGCGACAGGAGGCGGGGGCCGACGTGCAGGCCCGTGCCATCGGAGTCCGAGGCCGAATCGGTGGGGTCCGGCTGGTCTATTTCGCGCTGGGCAAGGGCCAGCGCGCGCGGGCGGTCGCTGCCCGCTTGGTGCGAGACGTTGCGCTGGAGGATCACGGGACGGATCTGGCTCTGGTCGATGCCGTCGGTGTTGGCGAGGGTCGAGTAGGAGGCGATGTAGTAGCGCCAGCGGTTTTCTTCGTCCAGCGGGGAGATGCCGTCAGGGCTGTAGTAGGGGTCGTCTGTTTTGGCGAGGAAGATCTTGACGGAGTGGCTAGTGGAGTCCTGAGAGGTGATTCGTTAGCTTTTACTTTGTGAGGAAGAATGTTTCGAATTCACTTACCCAGTCGATCTCATATCCTTCACCACCACCAATAAGTCTCTCGACGGCCTTGCGATAGTCCGTCGCCTGTGCGGGAGTCACCAGCTCGCCGACCTTCGCGCGGTCCTTCTTGTACAGCTGGACAATCTCCCAGCTCTTCTCCTTACTGGTGTTGGCGCCGTCCTGGCTCACCACCATGCCGCCGTACCTCGCCAGAGCCTGAACCATCTTCTCGAAGTGATAGAGCGGGTAGCCTGCGCGCAGGTAATACCTGCGGAGGCACTCCTCAACATCTGGCGTGAAGTCAAGGTCGCCGTACAACACAGCGGCGAACTTGTTGAGCATCTGCTCATAATAGCTCGCATGTGGCCCAACATCGGCGAAGAAGTCATGCGGCATCTTGTCCATGATACCAAGCTCCTGCGCAGGCTTGGGCGCCGCGGCCAGGCGGACGGTGGTTTTGCAGTCTTCCTCGCTGTCCTTGAGCTTGGCCAAACGTTCGTAGAGAATGAGGAACATGCGCATGAAGCAGTAGATGGGAGTGTTTGCCCACATGCGATAGACCTGGCGTTTCTGGGTCTGGTCGGGGTCCACGTTGCGCTGGCGTAAGCTATTTTCAGTGACGGGATGCTCCAGCCAACGAATCGATCCAGAGTCACCGTTCGTGGTAGACGGCTTTTGCTCGCTCGATTCGGTCTCAGCGTTCGGAGTGCCCACAGGATCAAACGACATGCTGTCGCCTTCATCGCCCGCGTTGGAACCAGCATCCGGTGTGCTAGCTCTTGAAGCGCTGTCGTCTGGGTCTTTCTTCCCGCGAGTCCCCTTCTTGTCAATCGTCTGACGCCAGAGTGACGAAGTCTTTCCGCTCTTGCGACCCCTCTTCTCACCAGCATCCTCTGCGCCGCTCAAGTCCATCTCAGCCACCTCGCCATCGACCGGCGTTTCGCCCTTCCTACGCTTCAGTGCAATCTCAAACTCGTTGACGTCGATGCCGAAGAAGGTCGGAATGAAGTCGCGAACAAACGGCGCAAGTCTAGGAGAGTCAGTGGAGCCCTGCTGGTTGACAAATTCCAGCAGCAGCCACGTTGCATCTACGACGACTCCATTGTCCCCCACTTGCGTTTCGATCTGCGGCTTACCACGCATGCTGCCGCGGCTCTTCTGTTCCTGGCTCTTCATTTCTTCGTACTTGATTTGAATCTCAGCCTGCAGCGTCTTAGTTTGGAACTGCCGACGATCGGCACTCTTAGCGCTAACAGCTTGATGGTCGAGCGAGCGCCAGAACATGCGCTGGGTCTGTTCGCGCCAGACCTTCTCCCACTCCCGTTGCGCCATCTTCCAGGTCTCCAGACGTTCCAGCAAGCGGTTTAGAAGGACCGGGATAACGCTCGCAGGCGTGTGGTGCAGCTGCGCAATCACCTCACGACCTTTTTCGCGCCCGTACAGCTTCATGATGACCCGCTTGTAAATGGTCTCTGATTGGCCACCAAGTCCAGGAGGCAGCTGAAAGTTGTCCTGCTCGGCTTGAGACATGCGTCGAAGCTGCTGCGCAAGAGGCTGCAGAAGCTGGATGGTGCGTGAGCAGGCCTCAACGTTGTAGTCGTAGTCATGGCGCTCTTCCTCGATGCGGTGAAGACCCTCCTCATGCACGTTTTTCCGGTGAGCGATGAACCCAGAATCCTCAGACGCCCAGGTGGGATGACTGGCCCACTCATCGTTGAGTACAGAGTTGCAAAGCTCGTCTCTGCCAGAGCAAGTCTTCATTCTCTCCCGCTTGGGAAGCAGTCGATAGCTTGGCCCAAAACCGCGGCAGTTCGACAGGCTGATGCGGCTCGACGGCACAATCGGCTCGCGAGCGCGATTCTCGATGATCACGTCCTTCTCGTCGTATCCCACAAAATCCATGAAGAATTTCAAAAGATCCTGATTCACTCCGAGAAAGGCACGTGCGCGGTGCACTAGGAGCGTGCGATCGATGAGGTCCTGGCTGAAGAGATTGCAGAGCTTGAGGAACTCATTCATGGTATTCTTATTGCCAATCGCCTTCCGGACGCGCTCGAAAAATGCGAGCTCGTCATGCGTTGGTGCTGTGGACACAGTAGGAGCAAGCGGGGAGGGAAGCGGAGGGATGAGGTTTGGTGAAGGCGGCGCTTGATCAGGCTGGCCCTTGCCAGAGGTGGGATGCGCTGACTTGACCTTCTTGCTCTGTTGCGTACTGTAACCGCTCGTTTTCGCAGCGCTTTGTCCAGGACCTTCAACGGCGCTCCCGACAGTTCCTTGACGATCTTGACGATCCTGGCGCTTTCTCTTGTTGTCCTTTCCAACGGGCGTCGGAGCGAAATTACCGACTGGGGGCAGGTTTCCGCGATTATGGCTTGGTGTGCCCATCTGCGCCTCACGGGACATCACGGGACTACCGTAGCCCTCCTCGCGCACATTGGAAGTCATGGCGCTCGCTTCGGCGTGCTGGCGCGCACGCTCGGCCGCTTTGGCGTGGGCTGCAGACTCTGGGAGGAATTGCTTGAAGTCTTCGAGCAGGTCTGGCGCCGTGTTGAAGAGGCGGGTGACCTGCCCATACACGTCCTGGATCGGCTTCGACTCGCGCTGGTAGGTCTGCAGAATCTCGAGGAATTGCTTGTAGATATCCGGATGCGCGGCGAACCGATTCTTAGAAGCGTCAGTATTTTCTTCGACGCTGTCTTGCGCTTGTGTTTACAGCGATTGAGAAGGTACGTACCTTGATTTTATTCACATAGCTGATAGCATGGTTGAACTCGACAGGACCGCGTTTCTCAGAGCCAGCCTGATCTTGTTGCCCATCTGCAGATTGACCAGCAGCGTCGCGTTGCCCTGGTACAGGAGTGCCCCTCGGCGAAACTCCGGCTCTGGCGTGGTTGCCGGCCGCTGCCGCCGAGACGGCGTTCTGGAGTGAGTTGACTCCACGCTGTTCTTGCTGATGCATCGCCTGCTGCTCTTGCTGGCGCGCAGTCTCCATCGGAGACAGATGGGACGTTTGGTGAGGCTGTTGCGCCTGTTGCTGTTGCGGCTGCGGCGGCTGCTGTTGACCTGGAGCCGCGGGCCCCAGAGGACGACCACCCGGGCTAAACATCATCTGTGCGCTCTGACCGGGCTGTGGAGTATATGTGCCATTGGCAGGCCTCGAGTTGTTCTCACCGCCCTCCTGCCTACTAAGCGGTCGAGCTTGCGGCATCGCGGAAACAGTCGTGCCCATTGGCGTGGTGACTCTGATGGAGTTCGGATCGTTGTCCGCGCCACATTCGATTCGATAGCCAGGGGGGAGGAAGGTGTTGAAGCCCTGGATCAAGTCGGGGTTGCCAGCAAACAAGGTGCTGACCCTGCCAATCACGCCTGGGGTGTCAATCGCGCCGCTTTTGAAGTCCTTCATTATATCAAGGAACCTGTTATAAACGTCTGGATGGTCTGCAAACTGCACTTTGACCTGATCGAGGTAGCTCAGAGCATCGTTCAAGATCGGCTGTTGACCTTGCCCCTGGCCCTGTTGTCCTTGCTGACCCATGTTCTGCTGAGAAGATGGCGGCTGACCAGCGTGGGCAAAGGGCACCAGCATGCCAGCTTGCTGGATCTGTTGGCCGGTTGGCGCCGAGGATTGACCATGAGACTGGACTGAACCACTCGAGAAGACATTGCTCGGTCCTCCTGGCCCACCAAGAGGCATAGGCTGCTGCGGTTGCGGGGCCGGCATGTTGGGGGTGCCGAGCAAGCCGTTTGGACCATGAACTGAGCGTGGCCCCACGGCAACCGGCTGATGAAGATGCATTGGGGGACCAGAGTGACCCTGGTGAGGGGGAGCCTGTTCTAGACGGTGACGCTCTTGCTCACGGTGTCGTCGATCCTCCTCCTCCTTGATGTGTATTTGTTCTACTTCGCGTGCTCTTTGCTCACGGTCTGCAACACCCGGCTGGCCAGTCGCTTGACTGAACCCAGGCAGAGGGAGCTGCGGACCCTGAGGTGGTGACAACTGCGAGTGTTCTGGACGTCTGTCGGGATGGTGTGGTTGTCTGGGAGAGGACTGGCTAATGCCGGCCAAGTTGGCCAGAGAGGGGGCTTGCTGGTGATGGAAGTGCGAAAACGGACCGCTATGAGGCGGTGGCAGGCCGCTAGGACCTTGAGGCGGGGACTGCTGGCCGGGTCTGCAGTGAAGCGCGACTGTCAGTATATCTTTCCACATAAGACGAAGCTCGAAGAGATGCGAGATGCGAGCTAGAAGCTCCCCCTCCGCCTGTGCGAAACGAGAAACAAAGACGCCGACTCACCCCCCTGGAAAGCCCGGACGCGATGGCTGTTGCGGCTGGCCCTGCTGCTCATGCGCTCCGCCGCTGCCCGCTTGCTGCGGTGGAGGCGGCCAGCCGCGATGAGACTGATCCATATTGTTCGACGGGTTTGGCTATACGAAAAGCCCCGTCTTGCGATCGCAATGTCGAAGACGCGAAGTTGTGCTTGCGAGAGGGTGCTTTTCGTCCCGAGGAGTGCTCGAGTGAGGGTGGATGGAGTGCACCACGTGAAGCTCTCTCACGCGCACAAAGTCGGGATGGCGGGCAGTGTCTCGGACGCGTGCGCTGCCGCAATGTCGTCGGAGTGAGATGATGCTCAGTCGGCGCGGTGTGATGGCATCGCTGCGCGAGCTGCTGTGACGGCGGGAATAGTCTGGCAAGGGTCGCAATATAGATATTACGTGGGGGGGAGTTCGCGACAAGAAGGGGGTAAAGACGGACCTTCAGGACGGGCCAGAAAGCAGCGGCTATCGTTCCGCTCGCTCGGACGTCATCGGCGACCAGCGGCATCTGGGGTCTGAGGCTGGGCCAGCTAAACTATATCTGTCGCGTACCTGACGCGATGCGGGCCGAGGTAGGAGTGAGAAATCATTGAGTTCTGACTTCTCAATTTTCTCCCTCCCTTTGACCAGACTTCACGTTGAATGCAGAAGAAGAAGACATGAACCGCGTGGAGTGCGAGGAGCTCGTAATGTCAACGAGTATTCATATGCCCTCTACTGACCGTTTTGCCGGTTCATCTCCGGAATACCTCTGTGGAATATACATATGCTTTTGCGTTCACGCCTTTACATGCTCGTATTCCGCCTTTCACTAAGTCTGGCCCTCCGTTGTTCGATGCCCGAGAACATCAATCGTGAGAGACATGACGCGGAGCTGGGTTAGCGAGCTTGGCTGCTTGTAAATGCTCACGGCCGCTTCATTGTTGAGCCCAACGTGCCCTTGCTCACCAGTCCGATAGCAGCTGCGTATTTCTCTCGTGCATCTTCTCCTCCGCAGGCCCGGTGGGTGTCGGCGCCGGCGTCGATGGCTGGTATTCTCCTAAAGCTTTGTCGGTGAATGGACCGCGGCATACGTTCAGGTGGAAGTGCTACCTGAGAGCCGGTGGATTTCTTCGAAGAAGAATTTGAGGTCATCCGGGTTGACGAAGGGTGTTATACCTGATAAAAGCGGTCAACGAAGGCAAGCAAAGAAAGCACTCTGCGAACTCTACCGTGCCCCAAGTTGGCTATCCAGCCCTTCTTGCCACCACCGAACCCTTTCACCATGTTCTCGGCAACCTTGGTGATGGCTGCGTGTCCGCCGTATAGCACACCAGGATCCGCATTCCCCTGCACCACCTTGCCGTATTTCTGCGTGATCGCATATGCCTCCGCCGGGTCGTGCAGCCAGTCGAGTCCAATGACATCGTAGTTCGTCTTGCAAAGCTCTTCCAGCGCATACCATGCACCCTTTGCGAACACCACCATTGGCACCTTCTCTTCGCCCAGCTCTTCCAACCTCTTGGGCAGCCGATCACAGATCAATTTCAAATACGGCAGGGAGAACTCCTTGAACGACGCGGGCGACAGCTCACCCGCCCAAGAGTCAAACACCTGCACAATCTGAGCCCCGGCCACGACCTGCTGCGCGAGATACTCCACGCACAATACCGCGACCTTCTCCAGCAGCGCCTTGGCCTCCTCCACATACTTGAAAATCCACGTCTTGGTCTGCCTGAAAATCTTACTCCCGCCCCCCTCCACCATATAACACAGCAACGTAAACGGCGCCCCACAAAATCCAAACAGCGGCACCCTTCCTTCCAGCTTCTTCCGCGTAAGCGTAATCGCCTCATACACATACCCTAGACTCTCCTTCACATCCACCTCGCGCGCCATCACATCTTTATACTGCTGGTCCTCGGGGCTTTGAAGCGGCTCCGGGAACACCGGCCCCCGCCCTTCCATCATCACGACCTCCATGCCCATCGCCTGCGGCACGACCAGGATGTCGCTGAAGATGATGGCGGCGTCGATCAGGCCGGCGAAGCGCTCGACGGGCTGCAGCGTCAGGGTCGACGCGATCTCGGGGTTTCGGCAGCACTCGAAGAAGTCGGCGCTGCCTTTGGCTTTGTGGTATTCCGGGAGGTAGCGGCCGGCTTGTCGCATTACCCAGCATGGGGGGCGGGGGGTCGGTTTGTTGCTGGCTGCGTCGAGGAGGAGGCGGTTCTGGAGGGGTGGGAAGTAGTAGGTCGACATAATTGCGGGTAGGGGGATGTTGAAGAGTGAAGGAAAAGTAGAGGTGGTTCTCGTGATGCTGGAAGTTTTGTCCGCGTTCTCGGCCTTGGTGGTCTGTTCGTCTCGTCGTCATGGCGCTGACGTCGAAGCGGGGTGGTGGGGTTGTTGGAATTTGACTTCTAAGGAGGTGAACTTGCACCACTTGACACAACACCATCTTTCGAGTCCCATCTCTATCTTTTGTCTCACAGTGCCGCATAGCTCGCGTCAGATTGTCGCCATACGCATCGAGGCGCCGTGGAAACAGTGGGATACTTTAGCCGACACATTCGGACCATGAGGCGTCACGTCAGCGAGTCTATCTTCGGCATATGTATTCGACCGATGTCGAAGATCCACCTGTCGGTAGTTGAATCTCCTTCTTTATTCTGGACCATTTCCTCCCTTTTACTCCGATTGTTCTACCCATTTCACCTCTCCTCGATACTCCATAACCCACGTCTGCAAAAATGCTCCTCATCATCGGCGCCTCGGGCAAACTCGGCCTCGCCACCCTCCGCGCCCTCCTCAACCTCTCCCTCCTCGCCCCCAAAGAAATCCTGTGCACCACCTCCTCCCCCTCCGGCGCCTCACGCCTCGCCTTCGCCCGCGACCAAGGCGTCCAAATCCTGACCGGCGCAACCTGGGACGACCCTTCAACCTTCGGCGACGCCTTCCAAAAATGCGATAAACTCTTCCTCATCTCGTCCCCCGCCATCCAGAAGGACTTCCACGATGCGCCACCGGGGACGGGGAGGGAGACGGATCATTATGCGGTGTTAGAAGCCGCCAAGAAGGCGGGTATGGGCCACGTCTACTACACGAGCCTGGCGTTCGCGAATCCGAGCAAGAGTCGCGTGATGAAAGCGCACGAGCGGACGGAGCAGTGGCTGATGGAGTCTGGGATGAGGTATACGATTTTGCGCGAGGGGCTGTACAATGAGAGTTGGCCGCTGTATTTCGGGCATCACGGTTTGCTTGGGGATGAAAGGGAGGAGGTCAAAGTCGCGGGCGACTGCCCCATTAGTTGGACGGCGATCAGTGATTTGGGCATCGCTACGGCGATGGTGCTTTCGGGTCCTTCGGACGAGTGGGCGGGGAAGACTTTCTATCTGGCGCAGCAGAAGACTCATACGTTGCGTGACGTGTCGGGTATGGTCTCGAAGGCAAGAGGGAAAGATGTAGCGCTGCGAGTGGTCCCAAGAGAAGAGCACGAACGCCACTATATCGAGGACCGAAGCATGGATGAGGCCTTCATCAAGTGGTGGAGCAAGACTTACGACGCTCTGAACGACAATGAGTGTCAGATCAACGATCCCACATTTGAGCGACTATTAGAGGAGAAGGGGTTGAAGCCGGTGCCAATGGAGGAGACAGTCAGGAAGATGTTAGACGACTCTTCAGCTTGAAGGCAAGCTCGCCAGGGCTTTGAATTGATTGTCTTAATCCAATTGTTTTTCATCGTCCTCCTGAGGGATTGTTTCCGTCTTCGTCCTCACATACACAGACTCGGATTGTCCAATGTATGAAGCAGCGCTTGTTGATCAAAGAGGTGGCATTTTTGCTACCGCGAGAGTATAGCAGCCGTGTCATGCCCATACGTTGGTCTGGAAGCATGGCATTCGTCCGCTACATATGTTCGCGTAGTCTGTCACAAATCTCGATCGTCTTGAACGTATTGGCTCGATGACGAGTACAGATTGTGCGTGTAACAATGGCAAGTGGGCGCACTGTCCAGGCAGAGTCTCTAGGTTGCTGCTCGTCGTGGCCAAGCATCGGAGCCAGGTCGTTGTTCGAAGCCGGGACAGAAGTGATTGTTGATGTCCGTGCGTTAGCTTCCGCCGTCGTCAGACCGGTTACAACCGTTAGCGCAACCGCGTTCGACCTCTAGATGCACCGTTTCTTTCTCCTCACCTTCAACCTCGCAGCGCAAGTAATGGCCGGAGCAGACGCGACCATGGAAGCATCATCGCCTAAGAAGCGCAAAGCCTCCATCTCCTCCATCCTCCAAAACGGCAGCGAAAACGCCGCATCCGACGCCGACGCACTCGTGCAATCTGGCGACCACCTCCATCCAGCAAACCACATATGCGAGCTCTGCCGCAAATTCTACGGGCACGGCTGGGTGACGGGCACGGGCGGGGGCGTTTCCATCAAGCATGGAGAGCATATATACATCGCGCCGTCGGGCGTGCAGAAGGAGCTCATGCAGCCGACGGATATGTTCGTGATGGACTCGAAGACGCAGGCGTATCTTCGAAGGCCGCCGGTAGGTTCAGGCTGGGGACACAATGAGTCGCAGTGGTAGAAGCACCGGCGCTTACGGCTACGGTAGGTCCTCAAGCCCTCCGCTTGCACGCCTCTTTTTCTCGCTGCGTTCACTAAGCGGGCCGCCGGGTGCTGCATCCACACGCACAGCCAGTGGGCCGTTCTCGTGACACTCATTTGTGAGACAGGTCTTCAAGATCTGAGTAGCAAGAACGTCTTCGCCATGAAGGAGATTGAACAGATTAAAGGCATCTCCCGGGGCGGGTCTGGTAGCAGCGAGATCGCGGAGGGGGGGCGCAAGATTGGAAACTTGGGGTTTCATGACACCATGCAGATTCCGATTATTGAGAATACGGCGCACGAGGAGGACTTGAAGGATACGTTGGAAAAGGCGATTGAAGAGTGGCCCGAGGCGTGCGCGGTATTGGTCAGACGGCATGGACTTTATGTTTGGGGGAAGGATGTTGCGCAGGCGAAGACGCAGTGTGAGAGCTTGGATTACCTGTTTCATTTGGCTGTAGAGATGCACAAGATGGGTTTGAAGTGGGTGTAGAGATGCAAGGATAGAGCGCAGCGATATGTACGTCGGCTTTCATAGACGGCTTGCTACCTGCAGAAGGTCAACTCGTTCAGCAATTCTTCGAAATTATGAAAGCTTGAGCTGAAATCGATTTTCCATACTCATGTACGAGACAGGTTTCGAGAGCAACCATACTCCCTTCACCAGCGTGCCAGGCCAGCCTTCTGGCGAGCCCACCCTCGGCGTTCGAAACGGCTTGCTTGGATACGTAGGCAGGACCCGGCTCAAAAGGACAGTGCTGTGATGGTGATCGAAATCCTGCTTTTTCGATGGATGCTCGACAAATCGTTGTTCCGTGCGTGGAAGACTGAGTGTCAAGAAAAGTATACAACGAAGATTATTCTTAGCAGAGCAGTCGCTGAAACATTGGAAGAATTAGCTCTGACCGTAATCTCTAAAGAACCGTCTATAGAGTCTTCACAAATAGTTCGTGCATCCAATTCAGCGACTGGCAAGGCTGTGAATGCCAGCGACACAAAATGTGGACATTGAAGCTGCGAAGTAGACCTCCTGCCGCATTGGGTAAGTCGGCAGAGCTTCCTCGCAGCATCCGCCCTGACAACAAGCTCCAAACAAATCAACAAAGCCGGCTCCTCGAACCTCCACGCATGCACATGTTCCGCAGCAACAGCCATACCGCGGCTCTTTACCCTCGACAATGTCTTCGATTCATGCCGACCCGCCACCACCAATTGTGACAGAGCCTAGCGGCATCAATTATGCGACAGGCACTGCGCTGGGCAAAGGTGGTTTCGCCATCTGCCACCGCGCCGAGCGCTATGAGGGCAGCAAACCGACGGGTCACATGGTCGCATTAAAGATCGTCAAGTCCAAGATGGAGCCGGCCAAACTCGCGCAAAAGGTATGGAAGGATGGCCTGAGTGGAACAGGTAGAGACTGTCGCTGACCATCGCCTGCAGTTCGTCACGGAGCTCCAGATCCACTCGAAGCTGTCCCACCCCAACATCGTCGGCTTCTTCCGTGCCTTTTCATTCCAGACGAGCACGTACGTGGTGCTGGAGATATGTCCGAACGGGTCGCTGGCCGACATGCTCAAGAAGCGGAAATTCCTCACCCTGCCGGAGATCCGGCGCTTCGTCATACAGATTTGCGGCGCTATCAAATACCTGCACCACCGGCATATTGTGCATCGCGACTTGAAGACGGGAAATCTTTTTTTGGATCAAAACATGAATGTGAAGGTGGGCGACTTTGGGCTTGCTGCGCTGCTGGTGACGGAGAAAGAGATGGAGGTGAAGCGCAGGACGACAATGTGCGGGACGCCGAACTATCTCGCGCCTGAGATTCTCGAGAAGGGCAAAGGGCACGACGAGAAGGTGGATCTCTGGGCGATTGGCGTAATTGCGTACACATTGGCAGTTGGGAAAGCGCCCTTTCATGCCAGTACGAAGGAGGAGATCTACAAGAAGCTGAAATCAGGAACGTATGCTTGGCCTGAATTGACGTCGACGAACAACCAGAGCTCGCACCTCAGGAATCTGGTGGCGAGTCTCCTCGTTCCGGAAGACCAACGGCCTGTCCCTGACCAGATCGTTAGCCAAGACTTCTTCAAGATTGCATTCGTGCCATCGAAAATCCCATCGAGCGCGCGCGAGAAGGCACCTCGGTGGCCCGAAGTTGCGATACCTTCCGCCGAGGCTAGGAGACGAGGCTACAGTGACACATGGTTTGCCATCTGCAAGGAGTCGGGAGTCGGCGAGTACGAGGAAGGCAAATTCTTCAAGCTCAACGGGGGAAAACGGGTGAAGAGCATTGTGCATGACATGGCGCAGGAAGCACAAACAGGGCGAGTCCCAACGATGCCGATTCCGCGCGACGTCGTGTACTCCTCGACGGTATCTGAGTGGAGCGTTTCCACTAGCAATGGTCCCGAGTCCTCCGAGGAGGAAAAGAAGCCAGCGAGCAGAGGGCTGAAAGAGATCTCACACAACGAAGTGGCGAACCCGAGAGTGAACATGACACAGCGGAGAGCTGCGAAGGATGCAGAGTTGATGCCGCCGCCTTCAAGGCCGGGTAAGACTGTTACCATGCGCAGGGCCGCTAGAACCATAAGCGAGGAGACACAGCAGTCGACTAACCCTGTCAAAGTTGCGACAGACGAGCCTGCTCAGGGCTTGCGTGTAGCGAAAATGCGAACGAATGCAACGGCCTCGGTGCCTGCGTCCGCTCTCAAAGAGTCGAGTAACTCGTCGACTTCGGCCTATCA
This sequence comes from Saxispiralis lemnorum, assembly GCA_034509035.1. Classification (NCBI taxonomy): domain Eukaryota; kingdom Fungi; phylum Ascomycota; class Dothideomycetes; order Mycosphaerellales; family Aeminiaceae; genus Saxispiralis; species Saxispiralis lemnorum. Next base: position 71,692 of record JAWXCT010000133.1, read on the forward strand.
GACCGCAAGATCGCAGCGAGCCCTTGGTGGATCTCCAGAGAAGCCGGCGCGTGCTGGGACGACGAAACGGAGCGCAGATGCCAGTCTCGCGCGGAGACCACGAGCAACGAGAACGGCCACAGCGGCGTCGAAGCCGAAGGAGGCCAACGAGACGAGAGAACGCCCCATCTCCCCAGAAGCGCCCGGCCCCTTGGCCACGCTCGACGAACTGAAAGACGCATTACCCGCAAAGGGCAGATCAAGGAAGAAGCCCACCCAACCCGAAGTCATCGAGGTCCTCTCCGACCCCGAACCCGAGCCCAAGAAACCCACCGACAAACCCCTCGACCAACCCGCCGAGAAACCCTCCGACCCCGTCCTCTCCCTCCCTCCACC